>ML778397.1:2459676-2504214 GCA_009831015.1 Picea engelmannii
CAATGGAACCACATCGATCCATCTTCATCATGTATCAATGACAACTCATTGATCCATCTTCATCTATGCATTCTCATTTAGGACAATACATATTATATTACATAAATAATCAATCAATCAATCCTTTGACATCAATCAATCAAACCATTGGCATCGATGACAACATGATCCAACATATCTTTTCCTTCATTTCATTCTCAAAATAATCCAGATCAGGCTTGTTACCTTTGTAAATAATGATGAATACCACTTTGCATTAGTCGAACAAATGCATTCCAAAATTAAATAAATTGAGGAAGATATATTCTCACTCAAGGTTAAACAAGACATCACCATCCTTCCAATGAAGGAATATATTGAAGAGTGGCTTGAGAATTCATTGGCACAAATAGTTAACCCAGAATAACTACCAAGAAGTGGTCATTCCAAGAAGGTTTGAAGCCCCAAGTATAAATGTATGAAGAACCTGATGCCAAAGTAGATCATTTGCAAGAGAGAGAGAGAGAGAGAGAGATCCATTTTCCATTCCTCTACTATTTTGTGAGTGCATTTGTTTTTGAAGTATTTTCCCTCTTTTCATCCTAGTCTTTGATCATCCAACTTTATTGAGTATATTTTTCATTTGTAAATTCGATCCCTGACTGGATTTATCCTTTTCTTCCAAGTTACCGATTACTATTCAATTGGTCCATGGGAGCCCCATCCCAATTCATTTGGATGAATGCATTTCCTTTAATCATTTAAGTATCATGAACATTTTGTTTTGTGATAGGAAATAACTTTATTCAAACTTGAACATCAATGAGTAATTATATTTTACTCTCGCAAAGAGATATTCCAAGAGTTCATAACATTTGTGGTTTCAATTCTTTTATAAAGATGATATCTCGTGTATGTTTCTCCTATGCATATTATAATTCTGAATGAATGAAATCATTTAAAGCTCTCTAATTTATGGGCCATTAGTCTTATTTTTTGTCTATGAGTCTTGCTTCAAAATATTTGTCTCATTACCTGATGGAATGAATGTATTTTTTCAGTTATTACATGCGAGGTTATTATCTTTCTATTATAATTCATTTGTTATATGTTAAATTATTTTACCACCTAGTCCACTCACATGTGTTGATGTTATGAATGTATGAATCTATGTTCTGAGAAAGTGTATTGAATATCTAAGTGAGAAAGAGGACTACCACCTCTATAAAAACGTAGAGGGTATCTTAATAAATCTATCAAGAAGACCCTTGGAGATTGACTCTTGTCCCTAACAAGAAAATAGATCAACATTTTTAGCGACCATACTAGGGAACAAATGAATAAAGTTTAAAATTTTGTCTCTAGTTGATGACTCATCCTGATCCAGTCCAACCTCATCTTCTCATTGGATTGGATTACCAAAGAAGCATTCTAAATCAATTATATACTTTGGTCCTCAAAACAACAAATAAACGAGAAGAACTTGAGTGGTCTTGGCAAGTATTGGCTCAATAAGAGCCCGTGGTTCCTCACAATTTCAAAAGGCGACTCCAATAAATATTTTCAATATCGGACACTTCAAAATATTTTTAAGGCCCTATAACTAGAAGCAAAAGAAAGATTATTGAACAAATCAGTAGCTCTATGGTTCAAGATTCTATTTATTTTTTTCCATCAACCCCTGGTCATCAAGAATAGATGGAATACCATGAGGATTGAAATGATGAACCGAGAAATGAAGAAATATGAGAAGAAGATGGAAGAAATAATGACATACAAAGATTGAGAATAAGTCTTTTGGCTCTTAAAGGTGAAAACCATCAATTACCAAATCTTCTTCTTAGTATATTTCTAATATTTAATGGTGATGGGATAATGGATCTTGATAATCATTTAGATTAATTTTTGAAAATTTTTGACATGCATAGGGTAGTGCATGATGATTTTATGGTTAGAGTATTTATGCAAACTTTGATTGGCCCTGTTGGAATACTAAAAGGGGGGTGAATCAGTATGAGCACAATAGTTACTTTTAACCACAATAAAAAACCTCCAATAATGTTCAATATTTTATCATTAGCATTCAATATATCATCAACACCATAATTCAATGCATAAACATCACATAAACACAATACACTAGAATTTTACGTGGAAACCTAATGTGGGAGAAAACCACATAATGATTTTCTTATATATCAAAGAGTACATTCATTGGAAGAACCAACTTCCCATTTCTCCAACAACAACAGGAAGGAGGCTCCAACCCCCTATTTACAAGATGCAACCTGATGGAATATCCAACTCCTTGATTTAGCGGCTCCAACCGGAAGGAGAATACAACCCCCTTTCCTTGCCCCGTCAAACTGCCATGAAATATAAATGTAGACCAATATGTCACTAGCACTATTAGTGTAACTGATAACCTGTTTTTGTTGTTGTTTATGATATTTTTGTTGCTTGTATTGATATCGATATCCTCATCAAGACTTTAACCACACATACCTCGTACCAATATCCACAAGAGGGTTATCCAAATCAAATGCTTATGAATAACTAAGACATATATGTACCTGATTTCTTCAAAATACACACCCTAACATACACATGAAGACATTCCTTTAATCTATAGTTGACCTGGTGGATTAGATATCTGATCTTTTGCTTGTCTTATTCACAAATCTGCGACCTGTACATTGTCTGCTTGTGGATGTTCACTCTTTTCCCTTCTTCAACTCGTGGATTACCTCAAATACATTGCTACAGTAACTTTTCTTTCGTACACTCGGCCCCCGTAAACTTCTCCCTTCCCTGAACTTTGTTTCTTTTGTCTCACTACCTCACATCTTCCAATCTATATTCACACACAAATATTTAATTGAATCTTCTTTGTATATATATATGTTTCCAATGAGGTTCTCATTAAAAAATGTAGGGATTTCCGAGAGTCATAAATTTTGACTCGGTTATCTAATTGGGATGAAATTTTACAGGGAGTTGCATCTTGAAGAGTTCACTGTCGTGTCGATCTGATTTAGCAGATCGAAATTTGTTTCAACACTTTTCGGGAGCCAAATTCCTTCATATGATGCCTCAAATTTGAGCTTTAGTATTTTTTTTTGTTTTTTTTTTTAATTTTTAACTATTAGTTATCTCTTCGTTTATGCATGTAATCAGAAAAGTGAGTTGATGAATAATGTCACTCTATTTAGCTCTTAGTTATTGGTCAATTTTAGATTCATCCGAAAATTTTCTAAAATCAACTGGTTTTTTTTCTTCGAGAATTTACCTTTTTCCTAATTTAGGGCCAACTCATAATGTCTTGTTAATGGCATGCAACTTGTTAACTTCCTATTCAAGGGTTGACATCAATGACAACCAATCTTTCAAAAATTCAATGACAACCAAGCTTTCAACAACTAATATTTCAATAGGCCCAACCTATGACCGATATCTCTCTTTGCCAAAAAAATCAATCACATGTTTTGATTATATTAAGTATGCATTCATGGGTAGATATGCTCCACATGTTTCATATCATACCCTCTTAACTCAATTTACTCATATTCATTTGGAGAATACTGAAAAAATCAAAGATTTAGTCTTTGATTTTTTAGGACTTTTCAACAAATACTAGAGGATTAACATCCTAATGAAACTCCCATTCTGAGATGTTTAAAAAATGCAATGCCTGCAAATGTAAAATATGCAATCAAATCTTCCTGAATTAATACATTAAATGGGGCTATGAGGAAAGAAAAGGAGATGGAGGAAGACATGTTGGAAAGTAGTGTAGACCCTGATATTATTTTAGGAAGAGTGCAATGACAGATTATGTCCCTTGCAGTTTTAGATCAGAGCATGTCCATACCAGTCCAAAATGTATATGATAGTCATTGCAAGAGGAATATTTCATGGTCAACCACCAAATGTTTGAGCTTTTACTCTACCAAATGAACCTACTCATGCAAAGCAAGATGCAAAATAACATAGTTTAATAGAACGATTAGACAGATGCAGAATGAGATAAATCGACTGATGAGAGTTAAAGAAAAAATACCATGTCCACATCATCGGAATATTGGAGCACCCACATATGGCTTCAGGGAATGTCTAGAAAGAAACCAAAATGTTGACAATCCTAGGCTCATAGCTCCCCGATTTCAAAATCCCAATGTTGTTGTAATAGATGAAATTAATGAAGGCCAATTCCTGGATCCTTCAGAAATTAACAATGAGGCACCTTATGGAATTATCAAATCCATGGAGATGGATGAAAATATGATGCTATTTTCATAGGAAGACTTGGTATCTAAAGAAGAGAAACTTTTAAATAAGGAACAAGATAATGTAGTCCAAACAAGGGCTCAAATAAATAAGGAAGAAATCATGTTCCTCCACAAGTGGAAAGAGAAAAAGGATTTAAAGGCAGTCCTTCTCTTCTAGAAAATGTTCCTTCCAAATAAAATCACAAAAATGTGGGGCAAAATCCTCATAAAAATGATAAAAGAATAAACTCTTCTAAGATGACTTATAAGATTATTGATTATCTGACTAAATTGCAAATTATTGTTTCATTTTTGGAGCTAGTAAAAATTCCTCAACAAAAGGAAAATATACTCAAAGTATTGAAAAATGGAGACAAACCTAATACAAGAGTAGAGGCAGTAGTCATCAGTAATAAACAACAATGTTTTGTCCCTTTCATGAGAATGTGGGGAAAAATACCTCATTTTTATACATCTTTGGAGACACCTGATATGATATTACATAATTGTATGGTAGATAATGGTGCCACAAATAATATCATGCATATTTTTGTAATGAAAGCAATTGGCTTGGAGTGCACTAGATATAATGAGATGGGAGAAAGCATGTATGCAATTGATTCAAGAAAAGTCCCAACATATGGATAAATTAAGGATTTTTGTGCATGGATCAGCTCTTCACCACATTTCACAACATTTTTTACTATAATTGTGGTTGACCTACATGCAACATATGGATTTGTTCTATGAAGAGAATGGTGTTGTCCCTTGGGAAAGTAAATAATGAATTATGGAAGTTGTATGATGTTGCCAAACAAATATGGTGGACTCACCAGGGTACCTTTTGAACAAACAAATCGTGTTATATTCAAGAAAAAATAAATTGAAGAAGTGATAGATTACATCGATGTTGGTCATGGTAATTATGTCATTTTATGTGAAGATGATATCAGGATTTAAGACAATGATGAAACCCCATTCCAAGGATTTTGGAAAATTTTCTTTGATGGTGCTTTCTCAAAAGATGAATCTGGAGCAAGTGTGGTGTTTAAAAATCCTAAAGGAGAATCACACCCACATGCATTTCGATTACAATTTGAGTGCACAAATAATGAAGCAGGGTATGAAGCCTTGATTCAAGGATTAATACTTTCTCATCAGATGATAATCATTGATCTTTTGGTCATGGGAGTCTCATAATTGGTCATCAAGTAGGTCTGAAAAATATAGAACACTAAGAAGGAAAGATTGAAGGCTTGTGTTGAAATATTTTGGGATCTCATCCAAACACTCAATTCTTTTAACATATCGTTTATACCCAGAGAAATAAATCAAAGGGATGACTCATTGGCAGTATCAAACTCACTTTTCAATCCTAAATCAACTTATAATTCATTCAATGTCAAGATGATTTTTCTCCCATGAATACCAGACTACCAGAACTTTTGGAAAATATTTGAAAATAAAAAACATATTGTTGAATTTCTTATAGAGCAAAGAACTAAAAAAGAAGAGTTCTTAAAATACCAAAGGTTTGAATATCCAAATCATGAAAGTGATTTGAACACTAAAGTTCATGTTCTTTTAGAATATCTTTTTACTTGAGATCATCAAATAATGAAGAGAAAACCAAGCGAATAGTCGCCACTTAGAAAGGTCCAGGAAATTCAAAAAGTAAATATTGGAAATTCATAAAACCCAAAATTCTTAAATTTGGGTAGCACATGTACAAAGGATGAGGTTAATTAGTATGTTGAACTCTTGAGAGAATTTTATTATATTTTTGCATGGACATATGATGATCTCAGAGAATATGATAAAAGTATTATCCAACATATCATACCTCTGAAGGAAGGGACCAAACCTGTCAGAAAGAATCCAAGGATAATCAATCATAAATTAAAACCTTTAGTAAAGTTGGAGCTTGAGAAAATGGAAAGGGAAGGAACCATTCTTTCAGTCAGGCACTCTGATTGTATCTCGAATCTAGTGGTAGTAAAGAAAAATAATCGAGAAATTTGACTATATCTCGATTTTTCGGGATCTTAACAAAGCCTCTCTAAAAGATAACTATCCTTTGCTTCAGGATCCAATTTTACTTCTCATTTTCTTTATAAAATGCCTAAAATCTATAAGAAAAATTCATTATGAAGTATTTGGACCAAGCATCAAGCATATTCCTGGATGTCAGATATTCAGATCCAAATTTTCTTTCCTTAATCCTTTTCATTCAACACTAGGAAATCTGTAATTTGAATTTTTCAAGCATATGATGTACATTATTCCACGGATTTGTTTGAGAAATATGTTGATGTGGATTGATGGTGTGTCCTTCTATTCGATATTTTTTTTAATAAGACGTGGCTAAGATTTTCAGGTCTCTTCTTGAATGTTGTGGATACTCGGATATCCGGATCTCTATAATATATCCTCACACATATTAAAGGAATCCACATTGGCCACTCATTATTTTCCATCTCGAATTGAATTTGATTATCTTTGGGATTTGATCTATGTGTCACCTAAGATTATCCTCTGTGTCATCCACGTATGTGTTGACATGTCATTGTTGATGTGGAGGTTGGGTCTTAATATTTTCATATGAGGATTAGTTATACGGTTTTATATAATTATAATTATAATCTATTTTTAAGGTCACGGCCAAGACACACCAAATTGGTGTATGAGACCCCCTTGTTTGTGGGACAAGGGACCCCCCTCCACCCAACGATTTGACTGGTAAAGTCTACAGAGGTATACATACCCTACCCCCCTCTGGATTTGAAATTGTGAATTCTTAAGAGGAAACACATGTTCTTAACCTATATTTTGCACAAGCTATATGGCATTGGTAAAAACTTATAAATTGTTTGTTAACATTTTACTCGACCAATGTGGCATAAAAAAACTATAACAACGTGACTGTGAAATGATAGCCACCAATTAAATCAAGCAGTGTGCATTTTGTATAATTTGGACCAAGACAATAGGATAAACCAACAAACAATTTTAATTTTTGATTATTTTAATTAAAGTTTTGTAAATAAAATTGCTTTGATTGTGTGTCTCAAAATTATTCTAAAACAAACATACCAATTATCTTATTTGGTTTAATATTTTGCAGAATTATAGGAATAATGTTGATGACTAGGATAGCGGGCATAATGAGATCATAAAGGAAGAAGTGGACAAATTAAAGAAAATGAATATGCCCAATAGGGATGATTTTAGGTGCTAAATTTTGCTCATAGGTTAATTTTCCAAGGTTTTTCCCAAAAAACAATTTGCTATTATAAAAATTATTCACCCAAATTCTATAGGATAAAATTATTTTACCTTAAAAATCACCAAAATTTTATACAAACTATATAAAATCCTTAGAAATTTGAATATTTTACAAAAATATTGTCAAACATTTATAGTTGGCATATGAAGGATTAGTAAGATTCACCAAGGTTTCTACATTTTAAAATAAATTTCCATCCTTAAAATCATCCCTGATGCCCAATAAAAATAGGATGTGTTCAAGATCCTGTATGAGACACAATCACAAGCGTAACAAATTTCATTTTTGTTACAAAACAAGAATACCTAAAATTAGAAAATTTTAAAACTTATATTGTTGTAATTGCTTATGAAGAATAAGTATACGATTTTCAAATGATTTTATGAGTTGGAAAGTCGAGACTATTGTAACCGAAATCAAGAGGGTGTTAAATGCAAGTAGAAAATAGATTGGTTTAAAAGGAGGCTCTTTCAAGGAGAAGGGGCTAGAAAAATTTGTATTGAATCTGGGGTAATTTCTTGTTAGTTTTAATAATAAAGAGAAAGAAAAATATATATTTCAAAGATCTCTTGTATGTGTAAGATTATTCAATCAACATTTATGTAAGGTGAGCATTCTGCATATTCTTTCTTTTCATGAAATTTCTTTCGTGAATTGGTGATTTTCATGATAGATATTTATTGGATACAAGAATGCTTATATCATATTTTTCTGAACAACTATTTATTCATAAAATATAAATGTACGTATGTACACGCAAACTTTTATTGAATCATGTGAATTATTTCCTTATATTCAGTAATTAATTTCTCTTCTTGCATCTAATTAAAAAAAATTGCTCCTAGCTATCTAGGATATATATTAGCTAGATATAGTATTTATTATAAATAGCATATATAATACAGATAGTTATATTTTAGGCATTTTAGATTGATTATTTCAATTGGATCGATATTGCATCGTATCCAACCCTTTTTGGTGGCAATCGAGCCCACATACCAGTGGAGATTGCTACCCTAAATGAGAGTGAGTCTGATTGGGACTTGCCATCGAGAGATCCTCCTTTGTTGTTGTTAGCAGAATTATTCTGACCATTAACACTTGGTCACATTGTAAGCAAAGATGGAATATATATATAGACCCAGAAAGTATTAAAGTCATAGTTGAGTTGAAACCTCCTATGAGTCACAAAGTTGTCGTGTCATTTTTCGGGAAAATAAAATTTGTCAGAAGATGTGTGCCTGATTATGCTGCCATTGTCAAACTAATAAATAAGTTTCTTAAAAAGAAACAAGTTTTTGAATGGTCTAAAGAATCTCATAAATCCTTCTTGGACCTAAAATTGGAAATCTCTATAGCTCCAGTCCTCATTAGCCCTGACTTTGGAAAAGATTTCATCATTTACTCTTTTTCTTCAGAAGAAAATATTGTTTCCATACTAACTCAAAAGAAGAATTTGAAGGAAGAACACCCTATTTCCTTTATGGGCAAATTCTCGCAAGAATATGAGTTAAAGTATTCCCCCATGGAGAAACAAGCATTTTCCTTGGTCAAAGTTGTCTCCTTCTTCAAAAACTATATTTCGACATCACATGTAATTGCTTATGTACCATATCCTCATATCAAGATGATGTTATCTCAATAGCTTAGAGAAGGAAGATGGGCCAGTTGGTTGGCCAAACTTCAAGAATATGATATCGAGATAAAACACTAAAAGTTGTAAAGCGGCAAGGATTATGCAAGATTATCAGTGATATTGAAGCAGTAAAAATTGACTTATCTAATGATAAATTCCTTTCCACACAAGATGAGGTTATAGAAAGATATGAATGGTATAAAAACATTGTCTTTTATTTGAAATCAAGGCAATTTCTAGTTCGCATGACAACAAAAGAAAGGAGATCACTATAGATTAAATCAAATTCTTATGTATTAATTTCTGGGATACTATTTTGGAGAAATTTTGATGGTATGTTGTTAAGATGCCTAATACACTCCAAGTCCATTAAAATTATGAAGGAAATACATGAAGGTGTTTGTGGTGGAAATTTTTTCTCCAATGATAACATCTCACAAAATCATTTGATATGGTTTTTATTGTCTTACATTATTTAGAGTTGTATGTGCTTTCGTAAGAAAATGTTTACCATGCCAAAAATTCGTTGGTAAAGAGAAGAGGGTTACTATGCCTCTAAACACAATCACAGTTGAAAATCCTTTCAAGAAATGGGGTTTGCATGTTATAGACCCCATAAATCCTAAATCCAACAAGGTATATTCTTACATAATGATAGCCACTAATTATTTCACAAAATGGCATGAAGAAATAACTTTAAAATAAGTTAATATTGAGCATCTCATTCAATTTAAACAAGATAATATTTTATCAAGGTTTGGTGTATCATAGAAGTTTATCATAGATATTGGTTTCATATTCATCATTTCATAGTAATGGGACAATTGTTACACATAAAAAATACTCACTTTGATAGTGTCGCAAGTGTCATCATTACAAAGGTCGCAAGTGTTGCATTTCGCTCACAAGTGTCGCAAGTGTCAAGGAAGCATACTGCCATGATGCCTATGTCGTGCCTGTAAAACGACATCAGGAGGACACTTGGCACACCTCAAACATTTGATTTGGAAGAGGAGGAAAGGTTAACTAGGCTTAGGAACCTTTTGCCATCTAAAAACACTCAAAAAACTAAGTTTTTGGAGGGGAGTGCTCCCCTATAACTATCTCAGGAGTGTTGGCGCCCCCCCATAAGCCATTAGGGAGCGTTATAGTGCTGCATCAACCCTTTTACAGGAGCGCTCCTACCTTTAGGAGTGTTGGCGCTCCCCTAAACACTACTAGGGAGCGCTACAGCGCTCTGATGGCCCTTTTGAGGGAGCACTGCCTATTCTGGGCAGTAGTTAAGTTGTTGAGATGAATGGGGGAAGGATCCTTTCATTCTTGGAAGGCAGTTGGATTCAAATTCCTAGTCAGCCATGATCTTAGGACAGATCCTCAACTGAAGGAGGGAAATCCTCAACTTCCCCAAGGATATCTCGAGTGGTTAAAGCCTCTCCAAGGCTATATAAGCAAGCTTTCTCATGGTGAAAGAGGAGGGAAAAGGGAGAATCACACCAAACTTATGATCTTATAAGTGGTGCTGGAACATTGATAATTTGGAAGCAAGAGACCTATGATCTCATAGAGAGTAATCAGTGAAGCTATCATCATTCGGATCGTGGATCTTTTGAGCAAGGGGTAGACAAGGAGGACTTGACGAAACTGCTGCAATTCATCTATGGCTGTAAGCAATGTTTTGTCCTCATTAATATAATTTGCTTGGCCTGTTTCTTTCTAATTCGTGTCCAATCTCACATGAATTTGTCTCTTTAGCAGATAGACCTATTTCGGACTAATCTTGATAGAGTAGGAAGTAGTCGTACTTTGTTTGTCTACAGGGCTTATCGAGGAGCGAAAGATTGGAGCTCAACTCGGAGCGTGCAGGGACAAACACCGATAAAAGGTACTTCTTTCCTCCTTCCTCCTCACACACTAGTCTACCTAGATCTAAAAGGAAGTCAGTGACCATGATAATCACTTTCTATCTTAGAGTTAAGAGTCTATCTCTTTGAGGAGATCTACCTGTCCGCAGGGAGATTTTCCTTCAACAGAAATTGGCGACTCCACTGGGGAGGAATCAAAACTTTCTTAGTTTTGTTTTTTTCCTTGTAGACCTTGCCTTACACTCTGATTGTGTTCACCCCTTGTTCACCCCTTCATATCTGATTTCACTTGTTGATTGACTCTTTACCCCATCACACTCAGCTTACCTGTCAAAATTTGATCAAAATTTTGGGTTTTTGGACTTTTGATCAAAATTTGAGCCTGGCGCCCCCCTGCCTTGTTAGAAAAGCACCAGTGCTCCCTTAAGCTATTGGATAGAGTGTTATAATGCCCTAGTGGCCCTTATACTAGAGCACCAGCCCCTTTTGCCCAAAATCTCTTCAACAATTGCAATTTTTGGAGGTCCAAAACCTTGTTTTTTCACTTGCTGAGCTGCTTTGTGATTCAATGATTCTTCCTTTGACCTTTGACATGCTTCCTCCTGAGAAGTAAACACCTTTTTTCTCATATTTTATGCCCTTCTTTCTTATTTTTGAGTTTTTACTGTTGAGAGTTTGAAATCAATCCGTTGTTTTTTCTCTCCTACTCGACTGAGCAAGAACTCTAGTGAAGGACATCTAGAGTTTGTGACTGTTCTCACTTGGTTTTTTGAGGTCATTGTTCTTCGAACACCTCATTTTTGTGTGAATTGTTTGATTTTGCTTTGTTATTTTTTGTCCTCTGTTTTCTTCTTGTTTCAATCGCAGCAAGAGGGTGTGTGTTGTGTGTGCGAAATCTGATCATACTTGTCTGAATCTCCTTGATCTGAAAAGGTAGTTGATAGGAGAAGTTTTTGCATTGAATTAGTTATCATTCACATACAAACGAAAAAAGATACATTTTAGTGCTTGATTTGCATATTCTTCGAACACCTCATTTTTGTGTGAATTGTTTGATTTTGCTTTGTTATTTTTTGTCCTTTGTTTGCTTCTTGTTTCAATCGCAGCAAGAGGTTGTGTGTTGTGTGTGCGAAATATGATCATACTTGTCTAAATCTCCTTGATCTGAAAAGGTAGTTGATAGGAGAAGTTTTTTCATTGAATTAGTTATCATTCACATACAAACGAAAAAGATACATTTTAGTGCTTGATTTGCATATTAGAAGGCGTTCTTGAAAGTGTTTTAGCATTGCATTGGATTTGATTGAGAACCAATTGTTTGAGGACTTGTCATATTAGTGTTTGAAAGTGAAAATGACTCCTCTTTCCCTTAAATAGGCGTTCATTGAAAAGAAACGATTGCTTATCATATTCTATGCATATTTTTGGGCATTGAGTCATCATTCCATTAGTTTCACTTTCGTGCACCTTTTGAGTAAAGAACAGTTATAAAATGAACGCTAATTAAAAACTATCTAGAAATTTTTTGTTTTTAAGATATTCCACCAACAGTAGACTAGGGTTAGCACTTTGGATTGGGCTGTGAGTACAACTCTCCAAAGTTTTCAAAACAAACATTAGCATCCTGAATTAGGGAGAGTCAAATCCAATTGTCGTATTGTTTTTCTGGGATCCCCCTCTCACACAAGGGTTACGCATGAGGTCGTATTCGGGTGAGTTACGGAGATTATCCCTCCGTGGTTCAACTGTTTGTAGTGGTCGGATCGTATATTGGGGGTCACTTAGAGGTATACCCACGATTATATGTGGGAGCCTTTAGGTTTGATTTCGAACTTTTTATCCTGCCCATACGTTCTAGATTGGACTGTCGATTGTACCCGCCCAGGGACTCACTGCGAATTGGTATCTTTAGTTGCCATAATCTTTAGGTACTTACACAAGGTGACGGTGAAGGGAAGTCTCACTGTACCTGGAACAGACATTGGTCAAACTCACTCGAGCTCCTTAGAGGGTAAATCCACAATTACTGCATGGAAGCTTGCACCAAGGTGAAAGTCCATTAAGCAGGTCGCCATTGTAATTGTTCCACCATATCCCAGCCCCTTCTCAACTTGATCACGCGATGTTGGATTTCATCACCAACTAGTACGGTCATCGAGAGAAGTTTTGTCTACTTGGTTGATTCCTAGATTTTATTAGCGCATGTTGTTTCTTTTTCTTAGTTGGCCCTAGATTTTCAGTGTGTTCTGTTATTCTCCACAATTGAGCTTGTAGATGATAAACGTCTTCACCAATCATGTAGGATGCAAGGGTTGCCTCTGGAAGGCTATCAACCCTTACCTCCTAACCCTTCAGAAGACAACTACCGTAGAGAGGTAGAAAATCCATCTGACGCCGGAAGTGCTATTACTCCCCCATTAGATAACTTAGAAGACACTTTGGTCACGATCGAAAATCCCACCACACCTGTGTCGGTAACTCCTCTCGAACCACTTTTGATTCATTTAGACTCCCTTGGGAACGTCATAGATGAAGAAGTCCCATGATTACCAGAGAGGATCTTTACCGAAACATATATGGGATCCATGGAACCACTCTTTGGTGACGAGTATAGGACTCCTATTCATCCTAGCACCGCAGTAGAAACCAATCCCACACCTACTTGTTCTGTATGGAGGACTTCATCAGGACGCGATCTCTATGAACATTTTGAATCTATTCGACAACCCTTTCCTCCTCATGACCCTCCTAGTGAAACAGGACCATCCGGTCAAACCATAAATCACCCAGTCGATCAGGTTATTCACTCTACTGCCATGTCATCACAAGTCCATCCTAATGTTGGACTCATCACCCCTACTCATCCCCAAAGCACTTCAATCTCTACCCCTATTTCTACAAGCTTTTACTCTACAGCGCTGCATGTTCCACACGATCCTACTGGGACATCTTCTCACCCAAGAATGTAGACCCCTGCTGGCCAAACACAACCAGATGGAGGGAAACCACCATCCAACATACCTTTCCCTCCTAGAGGACTACCTTTCCATGGCGGGCCTACCCCTCCCGGGGGATAGTCCCCTTTTCATACTCCTCCTGGAGGGCAACCTCTGTTTTCCAGTTATACCCCGGTCGTAAATCCACCACTGGCAAGGGGGCAACCCCCGTTTGCTGGAAACCCTTCACAATCTTGGGGAGCATCCTCAGGAGGCACTTTTACTCAACCCCACAATGGGGGGCACTTGTATAATAACCCACTAGGAGGAGTATCCAATCCTGTCCCTCCCAGAACATCTTACGGGCAATCTTATCCGGGCGGTATCCAAAACACCACCTGGAGTTCTCCAGGACCACAGCCTTATCCTCCTCATGGGCCTCATGTGTATCTGCTTCCAGGATCCACTCCATACCATTCTCAAGGCCAAAATGTTTATCCTCCTCACGGGAAAATAAATCACTCGGCCTATAATGTTCAAAACCCACCGGGTTATGCCCATGTTTCTCATGCACCATCGAATCCTTTTTATCCTGGCCAGCAACAACTGTATGTAGGAGGACCTACTGGTTACAACTATCCACCTAACCTAGTCTATGGTCCTACTTGTGTTCCTATGCCACACTAGTATCATTCGCACATTAACCGACAGCTACCCTTCCTTGCGACTCTGGATCTCCCAGACTTGTCTCGGTTAACTAATGATCCTATTTCTCATTCAACGGTTTGGCCAGTCATTCCAACTAATCTTCCTTCTAATATTCCAAAATTTGACGGAAACCCTGGCGAAGATCCGAACAATCACGTGATGAATTTCCATTTGTGGTGTTCATCAAACTCCCTCATGGATGATTCTGTATGTTTTTGTCTTTTCCAGCGGACACTTACCGGTTCGACAACAAAGTGGTATACTGAACTACCACGTGCTTCTTTTCATGACTTCAATTCCATTGCCATGTCTTTCCTCACAAACTTTCAACTGCCTATTCGCTACAAGACAGGTACTGAACTCTTGGCCTCCCTTCGTCAAACTAACTCTGTGCATATCTCTGACCATATTCATGAGTGGAGGTGACGACGAAGGATGATCAAGGCAGTCATTCCTGACATGCTCTTGGCGGAATGGTTTACTAAATCACTGTTACCCCCGATCATTCGTGATGTCACTATGGGTGGTGCGGTTATAGAGGAACAAGCCATTGCTCGGGCTCAGTACTTAGACTTGCTTTATTCCCAATCTGGTACTTTGTATTATTTGCTTCTGAATGTTGCTCGAGCTAATACCAATTCTTCTAAGCCATCATCCTCATCTCATGTGGATGGTGTTATCGGTTCAGTCAAAACTCAATATCTTTCCAAATCGCCTACACCCTCCTCTACCTCCTCCCAAACTCATATCTCTGAGGTGAATGTAGTTCAATCTGCCCCTTCACAACAATCCAGAGGTAAGAAGAAGACAAAGAATAAATCAAAAAATAATAATGAACAACCCAAAAATCAAACACCTACTACCGAAAAGCAACCACAACGGAAATTGAAATTCCCGTGTATCATTTGTGGTGACGATCACTACACTTGAGATTGTCCACTTCGCAATGAAGTGGCCAAAATTTTCCAAGGGAAGTCACAACCCGTTGTGCTTACTCATCCTTTTCCACAGCAGCAATCCATGGTTTCTCAAAATCCCTCTCTTGGGGGCAGTTCTAGCGAACCTAATGATGAGGCCTCGTCGAGTGCACATATTTATATGTTTAATGGGATCAATTTGACCACTCGCTCTAAGACCTATGACACACCAGGTAACCCTGACAAAGGAAAAGATACTAATGGTGCCGGCACTTTACCGGATCCATCATCATCCACCGTTAGTCTTCCATCGGTTAATCCTCCGTCTGGACCACTATAGATTGAGAAACCCATGTTCGACTCTATTTTACGTCCTCCTAAGAGCACTATCCGCAAAGCTACCTTTAATCCTAGTTCACATACTGCCCAAAACTACAACATTGTTGAAGATTTGGCTCAAGCACCGTGTGCTATGTTTGCATTAGAAGTTCTACAACACTGCCCCAGTCAACGTAGAATGCTCTTGACCGCTCTTGGTGCTGTTGATCCTGAGTCATCCAATCAAATCATGTTTAACCTGGATAATTATGTGTCTCGACTCTCCCACCAACTTGCTTTCCAAGTTGATGTTGTTGTTCACAATCAATAAATCCATCAAACTATTCTGGATGAGGGAGCCTCAACTTGTGTCATGTCTTTAGCGTGTTGGAAAGGTTTAAAATCACCAGCACTCAACAAATCCCCAATGATGTTAAGCGCCTTCGATGGGCGAGGTTTTCATCCCCATGGGCTTTTACAGTCCCTACCCATCCAATTGGGTGGAAAAACTGTTACTGTTGATGTCGAGGTGGTCAATGCTCCCCTCGATTACAACTTGTTACTTGGAAGAAGTTGGTTTTACGCTATGACTGTCATTGCCTTGTCAGTTTTCCAATGTGTCCAATTTCCTCATCAGGGCAAAATTGTCAATGTTGATCAGTTGGATTTCTGCACGACCGATGCTCGCACTCCCGCTACCAACAATATTCCTTTCTTGGGAGACCACAAGATCACGTATGAAAGCGTTGGTGTTGTCTTATTGAAAGATTCTATCCTCATGGGTACCTTCCCTACACCACTTCCACCGACTACACATCATATTTCCAATGTCGATATGATTTCGACTGCAGCTTATCAATCTTTGGAATCATCTGACCCTTGGATTGTACCTTGTCCTTTGGAATTCGATGCACTAAGTGACACCATGCCACTTAGTCCAGCTGAAACATCATATGTTTCTACCCAATCAGTTTCTCCCTCATCATATGACCAACATCTATTGGTGCCTGACATTTCCTCAATGAAATCATGGTTGAGTTCCTTGTCGTCTGCGATCGACTACATTTCCCCAACTTTTCCTTCGGACGAATCTATTCTGGAAATGTTTCACATTGACAAGTTACCTCGAGATAATAACTACCACCAATCCTCTTTTCTTCCCCCTCGTGAAGAAATTCGGGCAGATGTCCTGTCTATCTCCCCTCCTGGTGTTGATTTTTCATCATCTCCCATGATTTCAACTTCCGCCGATTTGGATCCAGTAGTGGACATGGTGATTTCTTCGGTGGGATTATTGGAGCCTGATCTCCTTACTCCTATCGCGGCCCTCGATATGTGTCCCTTCTCAAGTGATTATCTTCCATCCAATGAAGATCTCCTGGAGGCCATGACCACATTTTATCCTTTGACATGGTACTCTTCCAGAGCATTATCCTCTTGGAAGTCATGATCTGGAAAAAACTACGAGCATAGTTTCTCTTCTCTGTGGCAAGCTCGTTAAAAAATGAAATAGAGGTCCTGAGCATAATTCTTTTCCTGCGTCAAGCTCATTAAAAAATGAAACAGTCACCTCTCTTGAACCTTCTTTTCATTCACCCTTCTCCTTTTTCTCATCTACTAGAGAAATTGGTGATGACCTCCGAGCTAGTGAATGAATCGAAGCTTGGAGGGCATGTCTCCAGCCTTTGTTGATCTTTCTAGAGTTAAGCCACTAGCTTTCATGCTGGGGGCATACCGAGCTTAGTCTTTGTTCTTTCTCGTGCTTGTAAATACATGAGAATGCATCCGGGTATACTTTTATCTCTTTTTCGGACCTGTATGGATACATGAAAAAGGAACCCCCTGGAGTCTCCTTTAAGCTCTTTTCAAACTCTCTAAACATGAAAAGATTGCCAAGTGATCTTGCTTCCTTTCCCACTCGTTAAACGGTTTGAAAGGGCGTCTTTCGAGTGATAATTTATCTCTTTTTCGGCCTCGCGAGACTAACATTACGAAAAAGGACAACCTTGGAGTCATCTTTAAGTCCTTTTCAGACTCTCTAAAGATGAAAAGATTACCGAGTGACCTTGTTCTCTTCACGCTCGTTAAAGTATTTGAAGAAAATGTCTGTTGAGCGATAGTTTATCTCTTTTTCGGTCTCGTCAGACTACTTTATGAAAAAGGAACTCAGAGAGTTCTCTTTTAAGTGTTTTTCCAGACTCTATAATCATGAAAAACCTTTGAGTTTGTTGTCTTTGGACTCTCTAAACAAAACATCGACAGGCCCATATGGGATCGAACCCTTACTTCTTCCAGTTTGTTAAACAAAGGAAGAGGAACTTATCGAAGGTGAGTTTTATCGAGCATGTGTTATCCTCCTCAAGCTCGTTAAATTAAAAAGAGGTACTCATCTATCTATATGGGGGAAAAAATTGAAAGAAGCAAGCCAGGCAGTTTTGTGAGAACATTACCAAGTGACTCTTAAAGTCGCCCTTGAACACGACACTTTGTCTTTGTGCACATCTTAATCCTCTAAACCTTTGCACTGAGCCAATCCTTTGAGTTTCTTTCACTCCTTTGGGTCACCTGATGTAAGTCACAACATCCACTGCATCGTCAATTTTTGGTCCATGTCATGTTTCTGCTGTTGTGCCTCAATGTTCAAGGGAATTATCTACCTCGAGAGTCAGCCATCACAAATATCTTGTCTCAATACCCGTGTCAGTCCATGTTCATTTGATCTACCAATTACATCTCTGTGTTTGTTTCATGTCGTTGATGGGGGATAAATCAAGGCCTTCCTTCGACAAGTCTATTCCTGTCGACTTCAACACATTATGCAGGAACTAGCCTTAGAAACCAGTTAGTACTTTGGAACCTGCATGCCTCAATGGCAGGCCTCCTCACATTCGACAGTGGGTTTACATCATTGACCTCTGATCGGATGATTCCACGGATGTTTGACTTCAGCTCATCCATTCACATTCGTTGGAATGTACTAGAGTACCTTGGGAATCATTGACATTAATGGTGATCTCCCTCGCGCTTGTTAACGATTTACATCATTGACCGGTAATCAAGTGGTTTCTGCCATGTTTGACATCAAGACATCTATTCACATGGTTAGATTTGTACTACATCGGGATCGGTAAGAAGATCCTGGGTTGAGTGATCACTTTGATATATACTTTTCCCAAGTTGCGATGGAGTTTCTCTTGAATAATGACACATATACTGTTACATAGATCCACTTTGTATTGGTCGTGGCTATGTCTTGTCATCTCGTAGATCCACTGTGTATTCTTCGTGGCTATGATCAGTTCAGGTCATGGGAGTATAGATCCACAATGTATTTCCAGTGGCTATATCTTTTTATCAATACAATTATGGATCCGCAGTGTATTTTATGGCGGCCATATCTTGCAAGTCTTGATCACCCAAGCATAGGTATGCCTGCCTTGGGTTTGAAACATGTCATAATATTTGTTGGATGTTTGTGTGCATCTTTTGTCGGGTTCTCTGCGTCTATACCCTTGCTTGAAAGTCTACAAAGCATTTCAGTTATCAGTTCCTGTCTTCTAACTTCATACTTTGGGGGGCAATCTGTTGCACATAAAAAATACTCACTTTGATAGTGTCGCAAGTGTCGTCATTACAAAGGTCGCAAGTTTCTCATTTCACTCACAAGTGTCGCAAGTGTCAAGGAAGCATATTTCCATGATGCCTATATCCTGCCTGTAAAACAACATCAGGAGGACACTTGGCACACCTCAAACATTTGCTTTGGAAGAGGAGGAAAGGTTAACTAGGCTCATGAACCTTTTTCCATCTGAAAACACTCAAAAAACTAAGTTTTTGGAGGGGAGCGCTCCCCTATAACTATCTCAGGAGTGCTAGCTCCCCCCCATAAGACATTAGGGAGCGTTATAGCGCTGCATCAACCCTTTTGCAGGAGCGCTCCTACCTTTAGGAGTGTTGGCACTCCCCTAAACACTACTAGGGAGCGCTACAGTGCTCTGATGGCCCTTTTGAGGGAGCACTGCCTATTCTGGGCAGTAGTTAAGTTGTTGAGATGAATGGGGGAAGGATCCTTTCATTCTTGGAAGGCAGTTGGATTCGAATTCCTAGTCCAGCCATGATCTTAGGACAAATCCTCAACTGAATGAGGGAAATCCTCAACTTACCCAAGGATATCTCAAGTGGTTAAAGCCTCTCCAAGGCTATATAATCAATCTTTCTCATGGTGAAAGAGGAGGGAAAAGGGAGAATCACACCAAACTTATGATCTTATAAGTGGTGCTGGAACAAAGATAATTTGACAGCAAGAGACCTATGATCTCATAGGGAGTAATCAGTTAAGCTATCATCATTTGGATCGTAAATCTTTTGAGCAAGGGGTAGACAAGGAGGACTTGACGAAACTGCTGCAATTCATCTATGGTTGTAAGCAATGTTTTGTCCTCATTAATATAACTTGCTTGGCCTATTTCTTTCTAATTCGTGTCCAATCTCACATGAATTTGTCTCTTTAGTAGATAGACCTATTTCAAACTAATCTTGATAGAGTAGGAAGTAGTCATACTTTTTTTGTCTACAGGGCTTAACGAGGAGCGAAATATTGGAGCTCAACTCGGAGCGTGCAGGGACAAACACCGGTAAAAGGTACTTCTTTCCTCCTTCCTCCTCACACTAGTCCACCTAGATCTAAAATGAAGTCAGTGACCATGATAAGCACTTTCTGTCTTAGAGTTAAGAGTCTAGCTCTTTGAGTAGATCTACCTGTCCGCAGGGAGATTTTCCTTCAACAACAATCATGAAATTACTATCCTAAAGGAAATGGAATGGATGAATCAACCAACAAATATTTAGTGCAAATTCTCAAAAAAACAGTTGCTACAAACCAAAGGGATTGGCATAAGAAACTTCTAAATATATTATGGGCCGATAGGATAACACCAAAGAATAGCACTAGACATTCTCCATTCTCATTAGTGTATGGAAAATATGCTCAATTACCAGTACATGTAGAGATAAATGCATTAGCCATTACCACCAAGATTGAAGATGAAGAAAGAACTACACCAATTTAGTCTCGATTTTATCAATTGACACAATTAGAGGAGCAAAGAGAACAAGCATTCATAAACATCCAGAAGAGGCAAGAAGTAGTGAAGAAATATTTTGATCGAGGTTCCATAGGAAAAAATTTACGTAAAGATCAGTTTGTATTATTGTGGAATAATTCCAAAGAAAAACCTTCATTACACTCAAAGTTCGATGCCCTATGGATGGGACCTTACCATATTGAAAACATTTTTGGTTTCAACTCTTACTTTTTAAAATGAATGGGAAACCAAGTTTTAAAATTGTCCATCAATGGGCAACATTTGAAACATGTATTCTCCTGATTTTGTTTGTTGTTAGAAAAAAACCAATGTATTATAGTCCACTTGGTATCATTTATGTGTATAGTCACCATGTCTAGTCACCATGTGTAAATACCTCTTTGAATCCATGCCCAATGGACTAAGGCATTCTAGGTTCTCAGTAACCCGCAGGGGGTCACTATCCTGTGGTTGGAGCCAATATGTTGATCCATTTTCATGTATCACCTTTGAATTTCAAGTTATCCATGTATAGAATCTTTTCCCACCCCTTCCTTTTTCATTTCATACTCCACCATGTTCTTATAATTTCACTATATGATTGAGAAAAAATTTCATTTGCACACAATACTTAATAATTTTTCTGATTTATTTTGTGCAAGGATTCCTTGTGTGGTGCGAAGATTCTCTATTATAAAACTATCCCTTTGCGCTCCACACAAACTCTTCTTTTGCACGACCTGTCTTCTGCATAGGCTAACACTTAATCATTTTCCATTTCATTTTGTGTCTGGGGAACCTAATGCCAACCATTTGCTCCGCACAATATTTTCTTTCGCACACCCATTCTCCCACACACTTCCCTCTGCATTTGTTCTCCCAGTACATAACCCTTGTGTGGAAAAACCCTTGCAACCTTTATATCTGCACACTCCCACACAACTTTCACTCCCACAAAACTAAACTTCTAAAGGAACGATCTCTCTCTACCCCCGCTTCCACACTTAGTAAAATCTTCATGGATATTGTACACCTTGCACATTGTTCAAGGGTCATTTATGGTACATTAATGAGTTATGATTCATGAGATAAAGGGTGGTGATCCAAGGTTAATGTGGAATAATTATTCCATTTTCCCATGAACCACTTTCTTTTCAAAATAATTTACATTTATGGTTGCCAATATTTATAAGGAAATTTGTATGTGTTGAAGGGATGTTTTAGTAAATGTTATTCATGCAATTAGCTCCATAATTAATTTTCATGTATATCAAAGTGCATTGGAAGAATAAGGAATATGGAAACTGGAAGGAAGAAAGATCCTTTTTTGTGGAGATATTGTTAATTCTCTCGTACACCAAGACTTCCATTGGTCAGCTGCATATCAATGGTTTTAAAGTATATATCCTTAGCATAAGAAAAATAAAAAAAAAATTGGACGATTGGCTTAGTTCATTTTGGTTGCATGCCCGAAGTCTTCGACTTTAGGGAGCAAGTTTCATGGTGTGCCTGTAGGTTTGATTCAAAAAATAGAACAATATGAGTAGTAGTTGAAGGGAAGAACATTGTTCAAAATTGTGCTCAAGAAGGATGGGACTTGGATAATGTGTATTATTTATAGGGCATCAAACAAGACTACACTAAAGAATCGATACCCTCTACCAAGGATCGATGATTTGTTGGACCAGTTGCAGCATGTTAAGTACTTCACTAAGCTAGATTTGAAATCACAATATCACCATGTATGATTCAAAGAATAATATACATGGAAGACTACCTTCAACATAAGGCAAGGTTTGTATGAGTGGTTGGTTATCCCATTTAGTTTATGTGATGCACTAGCTACATTTATAAGACTAATGAATGATATTTTATGCCCTTATCTAGTTTCATTTGCTATTGTTTATTTGGATGATATATTGGTTTATAGTGATATTTGGGAGAAGCACATCTCACATATTACACAGGTGTTAGAGACCCTAAAGAAGCACTATTTTCTAGCCAATCTCAAGAAATATGAGTTTTCTCAACAATGTTTAGTGTATTTGGGGTATGTGATCGGTGGAGGGGAGCTTAAGATAGATCCTGCAAAGATGGAGGCCATCGTGAAATGGCTAGTTCCTACAAATGTCACTAAATATAGGAGTTTTTTTGGGGCAACACAATACTTGCAGAAGTTCATAGCTTCATTTTTAGTGGTAGTTGCACCACTCCATGCCATAACAACCAATGGTAAGAGTTTCCAGTGGGGGAAGAATCAACAAAATACCTTTGATGAGATGAAAATAAATATCATTCAAGAACCAGTTCTCACACTACCAAACTTGCAAAATCCCTTCGAAGTGGAGACAGATGCAAGTGGGTATGCCATGAGAGCAGTACTAATGCAGGGAGGAAGGCTCTTCTATTATCATTTTGAAGTATTTCATGGGGAAATTCTCAACTACCCTACCTATGACAAGGAGATATATTCCTTGGTACAAGCAATCAAAAAGTGGAAGCATTATCTAATGGGAAAGGAAACCATTACCCACACAAATCAACAACCACTACAGTATTTGCAGGCCCAGAGTAAGCTACAACAAACTAGGCATTACAAGTGGATGGGGATTTTATAGCATTACAAGTGGATGATATTAAAACTGTGGATGGTGTGTGATTGTACTTTCATGTTATCTATTTTATTCATTTTATCTATTTTTCATGCATGAGCAGAAAATCAGTAACCAGATACTTTGGAATCTAAAGGAATTTAACCTTCGTAGTGTGGATTTCAGTTTTATTTATTAGATCTGTTGTGATGAACTGTTCCAGTGGAATATTCACGATAGTTCATAGATAATATTGGTATAAGAGAAAGTTTTTATTTTGAGCATTTGTGGGAAGTTTTAGGATACAAGCATTTGCTTAAAGAGAAGTCACGGAAACCCTAACCATGGAAGACGAGTCTGTTCATTACAACCCTTGAGATCTAGTAGAATATATATTTTAGAGGTTGGAAGCATAAGTTGTCGACATCAGTCACAATATGAACCTCCTCACGACACCTCTAGCAAGCAAGATCAAACCATTCGAAGATTATGGAGGCTCTAACTTGGAGATCATATTGAAGGGGAAATCAAGATATCATGAAGACTCGGGAAAGGAGTCATAGAAAGAATTAGAGAAAGAGCAGTCGAGTTCGAGTGTCTTGAACCCTTCATAGTCCCTATTCAATATGGAAGAAAAAGTTGACATAAATCCATACCAAGGTGAGATATATGCATTAAAACTGAATCATTGGTTACAACAACTAGAAGTTCATTTTAGCATTCAACATATAGATGAAGGGAAAAAGATTTTGTTTGCTAGATTGAAGTTAGAGGGCCATGATTTAATTTGGTGGGAAATCCATACAGAAACACTTAGGTTGGAGGGTGATCTGCTAGTAACTACAAGGGAGGAATTTAAAACCCTCATCAAGTCCCAATTCTACCCTATCAAGTATGTAGAGGACCAATGGATCCAGTTGCACTATTTCAAACAGAGGCAGGGGCAGAGTGTACAAGAGTACACCACTGATTTTAGAAAGATGGCCATTATGTTGGGTATCTCTCCTAAGAACCCAAATGTACTCCTCAAGGATCTGGGGGTTTTACACAATCATCTACAAAATCAAGTGATTTTCTTCATCACCAAGAAGAGAAGGATATGACCAAGCTCTTCCACATCAAGATTCAAGTGAAGAAGACCAAGATAGATGCTTTGTTCAACTCTGGTTCACAGGCTAATCTCATAGCAGCGAATCTAGTCAGAAAACTTGGATTGGAGTTTCACAATAATCCTAGCCCCTATCCATTGGGTTGGATAAACAAGGATGCAAAGATAAAGGTAACAAATCTGCGTAATAATAACTTTGTTGTAAGTGTTGATTTTATTGATGAAGTGGAATTAGACGTAGTACCCCTTGATGTATGTGGATTAGTGTTTGGAATCCCTTACATGTATATGAGGGATGAAATAATCATGCGAAGAGCCAACCGATACTGACTAATCAAGGATGGGAAGTCCTACATCATCAACAAACATAAAGGCAAGTCAAAGATCTCATTGGTAAGTGCCAACCAAGCCAAGAAGTATATTAGTTCTAGTAAGAAATATGTTTTTCTTTTCTTAAGAGAAAATCATTCTGATGATGAGTCAATGAGAGTGAAGGAATCCCTAGAGGGGAGTACTGAAGAGAAGAAACATCAGTTGGAGGATTTTTATAGGAATACAAAATATTTTTCAAGGAAACTAAAGGGATATCACCCAAAAGGGATGTGGAGCACGAAATACAATTATTTCCAGACTCCCCATTGTCGAATATTGGAATGTATAAACAGTATGCTCTAGAAGTGAATGAAGTGAAGAATCAGTTGCAACATTTGTTGGAGCAAGGTGTGATTCGACCAAGTACCTTTCCTTGTGGATAACCCATCAAAGTTGTGCTTAAGAAGGATGGGACTTGGATAATGTGTATTATTTATAGGGCATTGAACAAGACTACACTAAAGAATCGATACCCTCTACCAAGGATCGATGATTTGTTGGACTAGTTGCAGCATGTCAAGTAATTCACTAAGCTAGATTTGAAGTTAGGATATCACCATGTATGATTCAAACAAGAATATACATGGAAGAATATCTTCAACATAAGGCAAGGTTTGTATGAGTGGTTGGTTATCCCATTTGGTTTATGTGATGCACTAGCTACATTTATGAGACTAATGAATGATATGTTATGCCCTTATCTAGATTCATTTGTTATTGTTTATTTGGATGATATATTGATTTATAGTGCTATTTGGGAGAAGCACATCTCACATATTACGCAGGTGTTAGAGACCCTGAAGAAGCACTAGTTGCTAGCCAATCTCAATAAATGTGAGTTTTCTCAAGATAGATCCTGCAATTATGGAGGCCATCGTGAAATGGATAGTTCCTACAAATGTCACTAAATATAGGAGTTTTTTTGGGGAACACAATACTTGCAGAAGTTCATAGCTTCATTTTCAGCGGTAGTTTCACCACTCCATGCCATAACAACCAGTGGTAAGAGTTTCCAGTGGGGGAAGAATCAACAAAATACCTTTAATGAGATGAAAATAAATATCATTCAAGCACCAGTGCTCATGCTACCAAACTTACAAAAGTCCTTCAAAGTGGAGACATATGCAAGTGGGTATGACATGAGAACAGTACTAATGCAGGGAGGAGGGCTCTTATACTATCATTTTGAAGTATTTCATGGGGAAATTCTCAACTACCCTACCTATAAGAAGGAGACATATGACATGGTATAAGAATTCAAAAAGTGGAAGTATTATCTAATGGGAAAGGAGACCATCATCCACACAAATCACGAGTCGCTACAGTATTTGCAGGCCCAGAGTAAGCTACAACAAACTAGGAATTACAAGTGGATGGTATTTTTATAATAATTTTATTTGATCATAAATTATAATAAGGGTAGCACAAATAAGTTGGAAGACATGCTTTCATAGCCACCCACATCGAAGATTACATCTTTGGAAACTCTGATGCACATGGAGCCTTTTACCCATGATGCATACAAAGAGGCATACCGAGAAAATGAAGACTTGAAGGGGGTATTTCAGTGGCTATAGGGCCAAATTCATATAAAAGAATGTGATAGCAAGGTTGACTATCATTTATAGAACAATATAATCTACAAGATAGACAAGCTTTATGTTCCAAAAGGTGAACGATTGCAACTTATCAGAGAGGCTCACACCTCCAAGGTTGTAGGAAATTTTGGTTTTGGGAAGACAGTTTCTAACTTACAGAGGTATGTGTATTGGCCCATAATGTAAGAAGATGTAGCATGGTATATTAGAGGATGTATCTTTTGTTGTAATAGAAAGCTGAGTAAAAGGAAGAAAGTTCTATATCATCCCATAAGTAGTCAACAAGACTTTGGTACGTCTTTTGAGGGGTTACAATCAAAAGCATCTAAAGACCTGGGATGAAAATGTGATCTATACACAACACTCTTATAATAGAGAAGTTCACACTTCTACTGGTAAGTCACCTTTTGAAACTTTCTTTGGGTATTTTCCACCTTCGCCCTTAGATGTTGTATATGGACAACAAGGAGGAGTGAGGGAGGACCTCACATGAGATGCATTAAAAGTAGAAAAAATTGTTGAGAAGATCATGAAGATCCATTTTCAAGTGCAAGAGATGTTGAATAAGTCACAGGAAAAGTACAAGGCTAGATATGACCAACACATAATAGAGACAACATTTAGAGTGGGAGACAGAGTATTGTTATAGTTGAATAAGGAAAGGCTACAGGGTCCTGGTAAGAATATCAAGGCTGTGCGGTATGGTCCTTTTGAGGTATTGGAAAATGTGGGAGATAATGCCTACAAACTCATCCTACCCCCATAGATGTGCATTTACTCAGTAGTGAATGTGAAGAATCTCAACCTCTATGAGCCTTCGATGTTGGATCTAGAGGAGGAGAAGGTCCTACCTTCCATAGAGGACTTAGCATCATATGCTCAAGTAGACTTAGCAGAGGACACAATTTTGTAGAAGAAGTCAAGAACTACAAGACATGGCTAACATGACCTTTGGCATATTGGGTTGAAAGGACAACTTCTAGGAAAAGCAAAGTGGTACTCCAGGGAGAAGGTAGAGGAAAAATTTCCTCACCTCATTCAGTAAATATTTTGTGGACAAAAATCCTCCCAAAATGGGGAGGAATGAACCAAATTGTACCATATATTATTGGTCATCTATATCGATTCTTTCAGAGTGGAAAAAATTGGAGGAATCAACTTGCAGGGTCATTTTAGTGGCAGGTCCCAGTTTGGAAAATTAGGGTCTCGAAGCTTCCAGAGCCATTTTGAGGAATTAAAAGACTTGTTATGTGGTTTCGATGTTTAGAACCTATGCACACCCCCCTGACGGTGTTCTACACTTTTATACCTTTCCAATGGTGCAAATCGTGCATCAATTTGAGTTTGCATGCAAAAGTTATGCCTCCCGCAAGTTAACCTATTATGTTGACCAGCATGGTATGAGAGGATGCCATGTTAGTCCCCATTACTCATGCATATGGGGATATCCTTGTGAGGAATTTCAAGAAGATTCTAGAAGGTTCAAAACCCTACCACAATTTATGGTTGAGGAAGTCAAAATCCTACCCCTATATGGATATTGGGCTATGTTACATACCGAGCCACTAGGAGGACAAGGGATTTGTTGATCAAAAAATTTGATCACCTAGGTTTCCCGCTCTTGGAATAATAAATAAAAAAATCCATATCAGAAGAAGAAAATTTTGAAATATTATCCGTTCATATCGTAGCCCTTGGTCTCATCTTTTTCGCACATTTTACGGATTAAAAATCATAGTCTGTATGATCAAGATATCTAGGTTTTTGTATAACCTCCCAAGGAGCACGTTTTACATGTGCATCACAACTATTTTTTCTTGGAACCACGATTATTGTCTCGGAACCAAACTTATATTCTTGGAATTCTTGGAATCCTTGGAACCATGCCCATTTTTAGAACCATGCCCATTTTCTTGGAACCACATACTTTCTTGAAACCACATACTTTCTTGGTTCCTCATCCCATACTTAACCATTTCCACATTTAACCATTTCCATACTTAACATATTTTCATACTTAGCCTATTTTCATTTTCATTATCCACTTAGTTAATTTTCATAATACCCACCACTTATTTATTTTCATTATTCATTTCCATTTACCATTTTACATTTCCATTTTCATTTTCCATTTACTATTTACCATTTTATTTTTTCTATTTTCATTTTCCATATTTTCACAATTTCTCCATTCATTTCCATAATTCATTTCCATTTTCCCATAATTCATTTCCATTTTCTAGTTCATTCCCATAATTCATTTACATTTTCCTTTTCCCATTTTCTTCCCCTTTTTGGTGGACCTACCATACTATGACATGTGGCAATGAGGTGGACCAATCCCTTAATGACATGTGGAGGTGACATGGACATATCCACAAATGACATGTAGCAGTGATGTGGACCTACCCATAGGTGACACATGGTGATGACATGGGAATTGACTGGGTTATGACTAGGCTACGAATGGATGTTGACTGAGTCATCAAAATTTTATTAATTCATGAAATTTTCCTAAGGCACGAGAGCTACAACAAAGTCTCTATAGTCCCATTTGTTCCACATGAGTACTATGGTAAAATTTTCACTATAAACACTTAAAAACTCTTGAACACAATGCATGTGGGATTGGAATTTGTCTTAAAAGTGTGAATTTTGATGAAGGGCTAGGATTCATCCACGAATTTGATGGATGGTTGTTGAGCAAAGATCTTCAAAAGTTCATAACTCAAGATATGGGTGTCCGTTTTGGGAAAATTATACCTCGTTGGAAATTTAATTCAACGAGGAAGATGATGGAATAGGTTTCAAGAGGTAAAATTGGTCATCTCTCTCAGAAATTGAAATAACAATTAGTTATATTTTCATGGTTTGCTTGTAAATTTGTTTGGAACCTCGACTTCCTAAGGCTATTACTTGAGATATAGAACTCCAAATAATGCTTAGGAAGACTCATTGGAAATATGAGATGATGAATATTACTTATAGAGTGATGTACATGGCTAAGAAATCAACTTTCATGTTCAAAAAATTAAAACACAGTCCGCTCTTGTTTAAGGTAGTTAGCTTCAAGTTTTGGAATTCAAAATTTATTAAATGTATTTTATTAAAGGAACAAGTGGGCCCTACTTGGAGGCATGAGTTTCAATGACATAAAGTCATTAATGAGAATTCAATAAAGTAAAAATCAAAAGTGGTTTACTCCAAAAAGGAATTGTGTGGAAAATTATAGAAAGGCAAACCCTAACTACTTTAAGAACATTGAGAGAATTTTTTAAAAGGGAAGGAGAAGGCACCATCAAGGGGTTGGCGGTTAGAAGTTTCTATAGTGGTGAAGAGTCTAAAAGAAGAAAAACTCTATCTTTCCAAGATTCTTTGAATTGGCTTGCTAAACTTTCCTCTCTACATCTTCTTCCTTTATGTTTCTTACCATCAAATATTTCATGTATTGTAAGTCAAACAAGAAGATTTGGGTCTGAGTAATTCTTTCTCTAGATTTCTTTAGTTATCTTGTAACATTTCAGGTCCAAAGGAGGATAGTCCTTTCTTGTAAAAAGTATATGCAACTCATTTCAGTTCATGTAATCATCATTGAGACATTGTTGAATTTGTTTCAATTCTTTTCTCTCATGCATTATTGAATTTGCAATATTTGGATATTTTTATAAATTTCTCCTGCAAAGAACTACTTGGGGCACTACGTTAGTGATTTCTTAGACTTGAATTGAAAGCATGTGATTTCAAATGTATGGCCTATCAAAATATTTTTGGGTAATAATGAAGTTATCATTTAAAGTTCTTTGAATACCTATCCATTTCTTCATCTTGCAAAAGTAATAGCATATTCCAAGTTCAGTTATCTTACAAGAAAGAAAGAATGTTTGTTGAACAGACACTCCAAAACCTTGTAGACAGAAATCTCTATTGACACACTTTATCTTTTCTTTTCTTTAAATTATCTTATGTATATTTGTATACATGTATATAAGGTTTGTACATTTTTATATATAAGCTTTCTTGGAATATTTTTTGGGGTTTTCTCTTTATCATTCACCCTAAAAATTCATTGTAAAACCATACAAATAATATTCCAACATTTCATCCAAAGAGGAGTACCACCTCTCTAAAAATGCAGGGGGGATTCATATCCTCGTGAGGTTGACCTTAAGACCGTAAAATAGTGTTTTAGATCTACATGGTTCCATTCGATGTTATTGTATTTTGTTCCATAGCAGAGAAGAACAGCTGGGAGTGGGAAAATAGAGAGCATAGCAGAGGGGGTTAATGTTTTGTAGCATCCTAACATGACACAGGTCTTAGGTAACTCCATATAGAGTGCCTTCTCCTTTTTACCTGTATTATTTCCATACCAGAGAAAAGAGAGAAGAGCAAACTCACCTTCTAGTTGGGTTTTCTTCCGTAAGGGATTCTCAGAGAAAATCTTTGTGTTATCTTGTGGATGGTGTATGATTGTACTTTAATGTTCTCTATTTTCCGCATTTTATCTATTTTTTATGCATGAGCAGAAAATCAGTAACTAAATACTTTGGAATATAAATGAATTTAACCTTCATAGTGTAGATTTCAGTTTTATTTATCAAATATGTTGTGACGAAATGTTCCAGTGGAATATTCACGACAGTTTACAGATCATATTTAGATACATGTTGACTGGAGCGGCACTGACAAGGATAAATCAAGAGGATGGGAATTTCCTCGAAGGAAAGAGAGTTTGTGTACATGAAGAAGACCATACTTACATCAGGTTATATGGTTATGAGGGAAGCCATTTTCTTCTCCTGATTTTTTTTTGTGATAGGTATTTTTTTGCAGAGGTCTGTAAATAGTACAAAACATGGTCTATATTTTCTGACAAAACAAGAAGAGGAAATTCATTTCATTACCATTTAATGTTGCCAATATGACAATAAGAATTTCATCCTATCTAATAGAATTTTATGAAATGATTAACACATTTAATATGAAGGAAACATAACCCTTGAAAGGTTGCGACTCTGAAGGGATGTTCTCTGAATATTTGGCATCCATGAGATATAGCAATATTTTCATAAGGATTGTTGAAGGAATTTATGATAACGACCCAAACACCCCCAGAAGAAGGAGAAACATGTATGCAATGAGGATTTGGTCACCGAGGTTAGTACAAGATCTCAGTGAAAACAAAACAAAAAAATACAAAGAGATAAAGTGCAATTCTCCCCATCCTGATTGAGGTTTATTACATGCAGAATACACATAAAAATAAAAAAATTTGCTACCATATCCTATATCTTACCAACGAAAAGAAAACAAGTAGATTTAACCATTTTCTGATATTGTTAATTAAATTCATCTACAACATTCTAAATGAACATGAATGCATATAGTAAATTCGTCACAACAACATATAAATCATTTTCATACACTGAGTTATTGCACATCAATTAAAATTCGTAATGCAACACATAAAACAGATAAAACACTTATCTTTATAAACAGTTGTGCAACCAACTGCTTGGGACAAACATTCCATCCAACCATATACTTGTTGTTCCATATCTCAATAGCAAGTCACCCCCAAGATAGGGCTAGGAATACACAAAAGAGGGTGTCTCTCATTGTCCAATCACAGCTTAGATAATCCCACAACCCATTGGTATTCTCCTACAACTATCCTAAATTTCCTCCATCTCTCTTACTCTCGACCCACCCAATCCAAGGAATATACCTGTAACACCTTTTTTTCCCCTGGTTTGTAATAATAATTATGACTTAATACTACCACGAGTTACGACCTAGATATTTGATATTGTACATATAAATAAAATGTGTTTTTATTTAATTAAATAAGGCCAAGCAACTAACTAAGGTGTGGAATGCATGTACTAGCCATGATACCACAACAGGGAACTAGTGAGAGAGAATTGGGAATTACCTTATTTACCCAAAGAATTAACCTTCACCTAAGAAATCCCCAGTGCCTAAGTCTGTCCAAAGTATTTTACCTTTCCTTTGTTGATAAGGAACCAATTAATGACAAAATACCCAGTGGTTGAGAAGTTAATTCTACCTTCAATAAGGTGAAGCAAAAACAATTGGATTGGTTGAAGCTGTCAGCCAAAAGTACAGAAGCAAATGCCCTTTTGATTTGGGAGTTTGACCCATAGAAGATTCTGACAGAAGTAAGTGTAGGAACCCGAAGAGGGGGAGAATCACTACTACATATTGAAAAATTTGCGACGACTACTTGCGACGAAAGTACCCTTTCTTCACAAAATTCAATAGAAAGAGTTCAATTTTTTAATTTTATTATAAATCCATCTCGTATCCATCGCTCTATTGACGAATCCATATGTTCGTCTCTCTTGTGACGAAGGTGAAGATAGTGGAATATCGTCGCTCTTGCGATGAACTTATGGATCCATCACAAGAGTGACACTAAACATTGACCGTTACACTATTTGATAAAGTCAATATTGACCATTATACTCTTTGAAAAAGCCAACTTTGATTTGGTCAACTTTCATCGCAAGAGCGATGATAACCATTGACCGTTACACTATTTGATAAAGTCAACATTGACCGTTATATTTTTTGACAAAGTCAACATTGATTTGGTGAATGTTCTTCGCTATTGCGACGAAAAAAATATCTATAAATATTTTGCGAATTAGAGATGTTGTGACAATCTTGCTATAACAATGACAGTTCAAAAAGGGTATTTTTGTGCAGAAAAATGTCGTAGAATATTAGAGGTGGGAAAAAAGTAAAGAGGGTGAAAAGGGTGATGGTAGATGTTATTACCCTTGCAAACGATGTTTCACTACACGTCCCATAAGAATTTTAATAGAAACAACTAAAAAACATTGTAGGAAATATGGGCACATTAATGGGGGATCGAATGAATATCGTCTTGTGGTAATTATTAGCTATATATTCATTATTTGTTTTTATATTGTCGATTATATGTGTGTGTGTGTGTGTGTGTGTGTGTGTGTGTGTGTGTGTTGTTTGAATATTTGTTATACACATTAATTTTGCATGATTGTTTGTAATTATAAAGTTAGAGTTGCCCTCTAACTTTTTGCATAATATTGCACCAAGTAGTAGTAGAAATGATGTTGTACAAGCTGAGGAACATGATCAAGAAAATGAGGATCTCATGGAAGAAGATGATGAGACAAATCAAGTTAATGATCCCATGGAAGAAGATGATGGGAAAAATCAAATGATCCAAGATTTGTTTGCTCAGTCGAATGAGGATGGAGACAGTGATGGTATTTATGATGAACCTCTATTATAAAAGGCAAAAAAATGACTTTATGAAGGCTCAAGAGAAAATCTTCTCTCCGCTACATTACTGCTAGTGAACTTAAAGGTTATGAATAATTTGTCGAACACTTGTATGACATTGATCCTAAGATATGTAACATGTTTCATCTCATACTATACATAAATGTTGACTTTTTTCTATTTGTTTTTAGTGTTAATTAATGTGTAAAATAGAATGCAATTTTTACGATTAAATTGTTTACATTAACTAGTTATTTGTTATGTTGTAGATTGTTAGGTGATTTTTTGTTACCATCATCAAATATTTTACCTCGCACATATCGATATTTGCATGTCATTATGAAAGACATTGGAATGGATTATCAAACTATAGATGCATGTCCTAATGATCATATTATATATTATGGACAACATGCTTCGAAAACAGAATTCTTGCAATGTCTTATCGGTAGATATCGAACCAATCAAGTAACAAAAAGGGTGCCTTGAAAGGTTCTTAGTCATATTCCCATAATTCCATGTTTGCAGTGATTGTTTAGGTGTGAAAGCGTAGCACAATTTATGGATTACCATGCATGTAACAGAAGTGGAGATGGTGTTCTTTGAATGCATGTCGATGGTTATGCATTTAGTAAAATTGAGGAAAAATGGGCAGATTTCAAAGATGAACCTCGTAATGTTAAGATTTCATTAGCAGTTGACGGTGTTAATCCATTCAGAGAGATTAGGTATATTTACTCAGTGTGGCCTCTTTTTTTTATCAACAATAACATTCCTTCTTGGATTTCAATAAACAAGGAGTACATAATGTTGACAATGATTGTTCCAGGTATTTGTTTACATTAATTTTTTGAATCTAACATTTTAATTTGTTTCATTTTTTGCATAATATCTTTTTTTATTTATTTATTTATATATACATATCATGGTTATAGTAATTATGTGTAATTTCAAACAATTAGGGAAATACCAGGTTAAACATATTGAATGTGTATATCGAGCATCTTATCGACGAGCTACTAAAGTTATGGGTTGGCATCACTATCTATGACATCTGTAAACCAATCGGGGAGAAGAAATTTAAATTTCGTGGAATACTTTTATGGACAATTCATGATGCCCCAGGACTAACACATTTTTTTGGTATGTAGCATTCTATTGTTCTTTAATACTATATAATTTTTTAAAGATATCATGTTGCATGTTTAATTTTTAAATAATCTCATCGTATAATTGACATTAATCCATTTGTTGTAGGTCTTCAAACAAAGGGTAAATTTGCATGTCCAGTTTGTGGTCCTAAGATGAAGTATCTTCATTCAAAAAGTTTAGGAAAGGTGGTGTTTAATGAGTATAGGCACCTCCTCCCTAAGAACCATAGGTATCGTACTACTGAAAAACATATTTTCAATGGGAAATAAGAGATGGGTTTAAAACCACAAAGAATGACCCCTCACCTATGGAGGTTGGAATATAATAGAAATCATCAAGGTACGCAATTTCTTTATGTATCATATATCATGTAATGTTTTGAATGTTTATTTTAATCATTGAATTTATTTTACCGTATTTGATAATTATTTTTGTGATTTCTTTTATGGTTCATGAAGGCCACCATCATGAAGGTATTAATAATGGGCTTCCACGAGGAATGAAATGTTATCCCAATCAATTCATGAGGTTTCCCTACTATGAGGAGATAAAAATAGCTTATTTGTTTGATACAATGCATATCAGGAAGAATGTGATAGAAACATTATGGCGAATCATAGATGGTAGGAGGGATAAGGAAAAAATTGTCGAAATTTGTATTGACATTCAGGAAGCCAATCATGCAATGCAAAGTGTGAACCGATCAAATAGATATGGACTAGACCGAAATAACCTTCCATGGTTATAACATAGAAACAAAGCAATGATGTAAAAGAGGTCATTCAAAGAATTAAATTTCCCACGGGTTTTGCTTCAAACATAAATAATATCTTAACGAAGAAAGGTGAATTTGGTGGGGTAAAAACACATGATTGGCATACCTTCATTAAGGTAATAATTTTGGTATACATATTTAAATATATTGGCCTTATACATCTTTTAAGTTTTTTATTTTTTTTGTCTACTTTGGTCGAAACAAATAACAATTCATTTTTTTTGTTACAGTATGTTCTACCGCTATCTCTCCCAAACGACTTTGACAACAACATCAAACAAGTTATATATGATCTTGGAAAATATATGAGGTAAGTAGTTGTGATTTATATGCAAAATGTTCTTTCAATTTGTTGTTGTACTTAATGACATTTGTTTTACTTGTAATGTAATATATTATATTATGTTATGTTGAAACATGTTATTTTCTTGTGTCATGATCTCATGTAGATGGTTGTCATTGAAATAAATCCATGAAAATGATATAAAGTATTGGAAGAGAGAAATTCCTCGTCTAATGTGTGAAATGCAAAAGTATATACCTCCAACATTTTTCAATGCACAAGAACACTACCTCATACACAATGTTGAGGAGATTGAAATTTGTGGACCTTTTCACACAAGGTCAATGTGGATGGTGGAGAGGCACTTGAAATCATTGAAGACAATGGTTAGACAAAGAGCACGTCCTAAGGGTTATATGGTGGAGGGATATATGGTATAGAAATCCATGGTGTATATTAGTCAGTATCTTCCTAAATTAGCAGCACCAACTATGCATGTAGTGGATTGCATTTGGGATGTGAAATCCATCAAAAAATTTGAAGATCAGGAGCACTTGTCAGGGAAAGGTAGAATGAAAAAAATGAGAGGTAATATATTAATAATTGTGGAGATTTATATTAATAATACATATAAAGTTTCATTTTTTGTGTATATGATCATACTCATTAATATATTAACATCTGTTATTTCATAAATTATTAATATTTATAACCATGGACATTATAACTAATATTTAATATTGGTGAAATATGATTTTTTGATTCAGTTACTCAAGAGTGGGATGCACTGCATTTATACATTGCAAACAATCTTGATTGGATGAATGTATGGATTGAAAGATTTAAACAACATCATGGAGGTAGGTTATCATGGCAACGACTATCTGAATTGGTTAGAGAAGCTCGTCGTAACGGAGATGTCAATGTTACACAAAGGGAAATTGATTTAGAATATGGTTTGAAAGATGGACAAGAAATAAAATTCATCCATTTTATTCAGTTATTTTATATTATATTAATGTGACTACATGTGTACTTTATTTTTCAGATACTTTCCAAGTTATATAAATATATATATGTTAATTTATTAATTGACAATGCATCTTTTACATATCTGGCATATTGCAGTTGAAACACCACAAGGCTATGTGGTGCAATGGTCGTAAATTTCGCATCAAACAGTTGGATGAAACCAGGAAAAATTTTGATAGTGGGATAACTGTAGTATTCCACGTCACTAATGTTTCCTCTAGGAGTGACAGACATCCCCGAGAATCTAAAAATAGATACTATGGGTATTTAAATGATATACTTGAGTGTGACTTTAATTCCTTCCAATTAGTTCTATTCGATGTCAAATGGTATAGGTTACGAATGCATGAACGCGATGAGGAAAGAACTGTTATTCAACATGCCAACATATTTCCAATGATTAAAACAATGGTGTTTGAAAGAGGACATGATCTCTATGTTTTTCCAAGCCAATGTGAACAGGTCTTTTACTCAGATGTTCCAAGTGAGAGGGATTGGTCATTTGTTGTTAGATATGATCCAAGAGGAAAGCCAGTTAAGTATACTCATTTATAGGAAGAAGATGATATTGAAGATCAAGAAGATGATTGGGCAGATCAAACAGATCTAGAAGATCACGCAGGGTTGATAGACAAATAAGACCAAGAAGATCGTGATCCAGGCACAGGAGATAATATTGCAATTCTTGATGATGATGTCGATGAAAATATGTTAAAAAATGACATTGATGACGATGATGATATCGTCAATCCTTTCAACACTGTTTCTGAACCAGATTATGATACAGATGTCAAGTTCGATGAAGAAGATCAAGATACATAATAAGGATGATTATACAGATATTGAGTTAGATTAGGTACGTGACTATATATTTTAATTTGTATGAATTATTCTCTTAAAATAATTTACTTATAATGTCATGGGTTAATTACATGTTTTTAAGTTTTATGCGACATTTTTATATCCTATGTTACATGTTGTTTAATTATTATGTGAAACCTGAAAAATAGTTGCCAATATACTAAAGTACATGGTAAACTAAAAATATCATTTACAAACACATAATTTCATTTACCTTCATTATTTTTTGTTTTTTTAGTTTCTATGCATGAATCTTACTAAGACGTTGCTTACGATTATTTTCTATTTTATACATTGGGTATTGGGGATCAATTGAGAGTGATGTGAGGGGGAGGGGAGGGGAGGGGCCATATGATCTTCCACCTTCACGTGGTTGGCCTTCTTCAGTATAGGATAATTTATTCTTGAAACCAAGAGAAGCTCATTCATTTTTGTACCATCATGATCGTAGATGTCATCAATATTGTTGTCATAGTATTGCATCAACGAAGTTTCGATGAACGTGTTTGTCATTTCTATAGAATTTTCATTGAAACTGTTTGAAAACATGGGACTTTGTCCCATGAGTTACGTGGCAATAGGAACGTGCATTTCCAAACTCAAATATGACTCACACTGCACCCACTCTAATATATATTTGATCTTGGCCTCGTTTTGTTTGAACTTTTTGTTGTGATGAAAAATCCATCTTTTTTTATATGCACTGAAATTTGACATAGATAGACTATTTTCATGCCTTAACAATATGGGAGGGTTTCTAGACTCAAATTTGACTCACACACCCACTTGTTTCCATCATCAATTCATCATGTAAACCATAAACCCTATTTTCTTTCAAAGTACACAAATTGGTTGACACAAGTTTTAATTTTGAATCAGCCTTTCTTCATTTTTCTTTTAGGTTCTACATTAATGTATATACAATGTATGTGTTTCATGATTGTGATGAAAAATTCCTCTTTTTCTTTCATTGTTTAATCAACACCATAAAAATACGCCCTTGGGAACGTGTGTACTGTCAAATGAATTTTAAAAGGAACAACAAACAGACATTGTACTAGGACTAGACATGGGCAACAATGACCTATGAATGGGGCCAACATTGAAACTTTTTCAAAATGTTTTAGTATGCACTGAAATTTGACATGGATAGAATATTTGCATGCCTTAACGATATGGGAGGGTTTCTAAACTCAAATTTGACTCACACACCCACTTTTTTCCATCATTATTTCATCATGTAAACCATAAACCTTATTTTTCTTTCAAAGTACACAAATTAGTTGACACAAGTTTTAAGTTTGCATCAACCTTTCTTCATTTTTGTTTCAGGTTCTACATTAATGTATATATAATGTATGTGTGTCATAGTTGTGATGAAAAATCCCTCTTTTTCATTGATTGCTTAATCAACACCATAAAAATATGCCCTTGCAGTACTAGATGCAGGGACATGTGTACTGTCGAACAAATTTTAAAAGGAACAACGAATATAAATTGTACTAGGCCTAGACATGGGAAACAGTGACCTGTGAATGGGGCCAACATTGAAAGTTTTTCAAATTGTTTTTGTATGCATTGAAATTTCACATGGATAGACTATTCCCATGCCTTAACGATATGGGAGGGTTTCTGGACTCAAATTTGACTCACACACCCACTTGTTTCCATCATCAATTCATCATGTAAACCATAAACCGTATTTTTCTTTCAAAGTACAGTACAAATTGGTTGACACAGGTTTTAAGTTTGCATCAGCCTTTCTTCATTTTTCTTTCAGGTTCTACATTAATGTATATACAATGTATGTGTGTCATAGTTGTGATGAAAAATACATCTTTTTCATTCATTTTTTAATCAACACCATAAAAATATGCCCTTGTAGTACTAGATTTGGGAATGTGTGTACTGTCAAATGAATTTTAAATGGAACAATGAACAAACATTGTACTAGGACTAGACATGGGCAGTAATGACCTGTGAATGGGGCCAACATTGATATTTTTTCAAATTGTTTCGGTATGCACTGAAATTTTACATGGATAGACTGTTTGCATGACTTAACGATATGGGAGGCCTTTTGGACTCAAATTTGACTCACACGCCCAATTTTTTTCCATAATCAATTCATCATGTAAACCATAAACCAGATTTTTCTTTCAAAGTACACAAATTGGTTGATGCAAGTTTTAAGTTTGCATAAGACTTTCTTCATTTTTGTTTCGGGTTCTACATTAATGTATATACAATGTATGTGTGTCATAGTTGTGATGAAAAATTCCTCTTTTTTGTTGATTTCTTAATCAACAACATAAAAATATGCCCTTGCAGTACTAAATGAAGGGACGTGTGTACTGTCAAACAAATTTTAAAAGGAACAATGAACAAAAATTGTACTAGGACTAGACATGGGAAACAATTACTTGTGAATGGGGCCAACGTTGAAATGTTTTCAAACTGTTTCTGTATGCACTAAAGTTTCACATGAATAGATTATCTGCATGCCTTAATGACATGGGAGAGTTTTTGGACTCAAATTTGACTCACACACCCACTTGTTTCCATCATCAATTCATCATGTAAACCATAAACCTTATTTTTCTTTCAAAGTACACAAATTGGTTGACCCAAGTTTTAAGTTTGCATCATCCTTTCTTCATTTTTCTTTCAGGTTCTACATTAATATTGTATATACAATGTTTGTGTGTCATAGTTGTGATGAAAAATCCCTCTTTTTCGTTCATTGTTTAATCAACACCATAAAAATATGCCCTTGCAGTCCTAGATGTGGGAATGTGTGTACTTTGAAATGAATTTTAAAAGGAACAATGAACATACATTGTACTAGGAATATACATGGGAAACAGTGACCTATGAATGGGGCCAACATTGAAATTTTTTCAAACTATTTCTGTATGCACTGAAATTTCACATGGATAGACTATTTGCATGCCTTAACGATATGGGAGGGTTTCTGGACTCAAATTTGACTCACACACCCACTTTTTTCCATCATTAATTCATCATGTAAACCATAAACCCTATTTTTCTTTCAAAGTACACAAATTGGTTAATGCAAGTTTTAAGTTTGCATCAACCTTTCTTCATTTTTCTTTCAAGTTCTACATTAATGTATATACAATGTATGTGTGTCATAGTTGTGATGAAAAATCCCTCTTTTTCGTTCATTTCTTAATCAACACCATAAAAAAATGCCCTTGCAGTACTAGATGCAAGGACATATGTACTTTCGAACGAATTTTAAAAGGAACAACGAACAAAAATTTTACTAGGACTAGACATGTGCAACAGTGACCTGTGAATGGGGCCAATGTTGAAATTTTTTCAAATTGTTTCTATATGCACTGAAATTTCACATGGATAGACTATTTGAATGCCTTAACAATATGGGAGGGTTTCTGGACTCAAATTTGACTCACACACCCACTTTTTTCGATCATCAATTCATCATGTAAACCATAAAACCTATTTTTCTTTCAAAGTACACAAATTGGTTGACATAAGTTTTAAGTTTGCATCAACCTTAATTTTTCTTTCAGGTTCTACATTAATGTATATACAATGTATGTGTGTCAAATTTGTGATGAAAAATCCCTCTTTTTCGTTCATTGTTTAATTAACACCATAAAAATATTCCCTTGCAGTACTAGATGCAGGAATGTGTACTGTCGAACGAATTTTAAAAGGAACAATGAACATACATTGTACTAGGACTATACATGGGAAACAATGAACTATGAATGGGGCCAACGTTGAAATTTTTTCAAATTGTTTATGTATGCACTGAAATTTGACATGGATAGACTATTCACATGCCTTAACGATATGGGAGGGTTTCTAGACTCAAATTTGACTCACACACCCACTTTTTTCCATCAAAAATTCATCATGTAAACCATAAACCCTATTTTTCTTTCAAAGCACACAAATTAGTTGATGCAAGTTTTAAGTTTGCATCATCCTTTCTTTATTTTTTTTTCAGGTTCTACATTAATGTATATACAATGTATATGTGTCATAGTTGCGATGAAAAATCCCTCTTTTTCATTGATTTCTTAATCAACACCATAAAAATATGCCCTTGATGTACTAGATGCAGGGATGTGTGTACTGTCGAACAAATTTTAAAAGGAACAACGAACAGAAATTGTACTAGGACTAGACATGGGCAACAATGACCTGTGAATGGGGCCAACATTGAAATTTTTTCAAACTATTTATTTATGCACTAAAATTTCACATGGATAGACTATTCACATGCCTTAACTATGTGGGAGGGTTTTTGGACTCAAATTTGACTCACACGCCCACTTGTTCAAAGATTAAACTCCATTATCTCATATTGAAGAACTTACTAATGCAATGTAATAAAGTGGAATAATGTGACACTTGCCAATGTAATAAAGTTTTATCAAGAAAAATTGCAGGGTGATGTCTCTGAAGGACAGTTTCATGGTAGCAATAATGAGGAAAAATGGCCATGTGGAAGGGAACTCTAAATGTAAACCTTCTAGTTATGAGAAGGAATTATGAGAATTTAGTATATTTGTTATAGGTTAGAATAAATGTTCTAGTATATATGTTAATGATTCCTAATTTCATACTTGTATTTGACTCAAGGTACTAGCTCGCAAAGTATCAAATTTTAATTTCAAGTTGATAAACCAAATATGAAATGAATCCTAAAACAATCAAGTGTTGGAATTTGTCATTTAAGTGTAGTGTCATGTAGCTATCTTTTAAAACATAGAGAGAGTAGTCTCTATAGAAGTAGAGAAATATGATATTGGATTCTCTTCTAAGCTGATGCTGATCTTTTTAACCTTCAAGAAATATTGATATATATATGGTGGTGTGAAAAGAAGTAGAATAGGTAGAGGAGAAAATCAAGGATAATAATCAAGGATAATTTAGTACCCATCACTTATGCAAACTTTTTCATCGGCAAGAGAGACAAAGAAGGGAATTTGTCGGCAAGAGACAAGGAAAGGATATCGTCGCAAGAGCATCAAATGTAAATATTCTTGTGACGAATTAGCTATACTATCGACGAAAAAAGTTCGTCGATAGTATAGCTAATTCGTCGCAAGAATCTTTACATGGGATAAACAAAGTAAATGGATGAGGTGCTTCCAAGTATAGCTAATTCATCGCAAGTATCTTCAAATGTACACATGGGATAAACAAAGGAAATGGATGATGTGGTTCCATCTAACGAAATATTGGTATGATATTATGTATTACTCTACCTCTAAAATTACCCGATTTAAAGAGCTATATGATTATGAACGCCCATCACTGAAGAATCGGGTCATTAAAAATGCAAGTATAAACTATTATTAATATCTTTTGAAATAAAATTGACTACCATAGGTTAACTCTCTCTCTCTTTCTTGTGGAGAAATACATAGTTAAAATAAGCTACCTTAATGAAATCAGTGTTTCAATAAGGTCTAAATATGCATGATCCGATATGCTTTTGGCCTCATCAATGAGAAATATACCTGGAATGATCAATAAATGTCATCATCATCATAAATGTCATCATTGTTACATTGGACTAGACATGGGAAATAGTGACATGTGAATGGAGCTTACAGGTCGTGAATGTGTCTTTGAATGGTGTTACATGGTTTGCAAGGAGTTTCGGGATTATGTAGGGTTTATATGGTGCAATGTAGTGTACTCTATAAGAACAATCTCTATGAAAAACCTCAAAATGGATAGTACCAAATCTTGTTCATAAGACAAATATTCTTTGTATGTTTCCTTTGTGGTGGCTCAAGCCCTCACACATGATGCATGACAATGAAATGTAACAATTTGACTATTGAATGATAGTGTTATGTCACATGCAAATTCTAAACTGACTTAGCTTGCAAATGAACTTTGACAAGCCCTTATGGCCCAAGCATCATTTGATTGCTAGGATCTTGATAGCTTTCAAGACTCTTATCTCTACAAGGAATGTTTCTTTGGTAGGATATTGGTATCTTTCAATATTCTTATATCTTATATCTTAGCGCATGACAGTCGTCGGGGAAAATTTGAAAAAAAACAAGAAAATTACAATTTTTAAAGGTAAAATCCAACGTCAAGGCCAATTTTTTGGGTGGTGTTAGAGGATGCCTTCGGATTTTTGGTTCAAGTGTAGTTGTGTTAGAACAATGATTACTTATGTAGGGATTATATGGTGAAATGGAGCGTAGTCTATCAAAACAATCTCTATGCCAAACCTCAAAATGGATAGTATAACCATATATTGTTCATAAGACAAAGATTCTTTGTATGTTGTCTAGTATGTGGTGTCTCAATCCCTCACACATGATGCATGAGCACCAAAGATAAATGATATAACATAAGGTTACCCTCTATGGTACCACCTACTATGCCCCATGTCAATTAATTCAAATGGTTTTTCTTTTATTTGAACTTTGCACTACAAAATCTCTCCAGTG
>ML778397.1:2504978-2526423 GCA_009831015.1 Picea engelmannii
TATATATATATATATATATATATATATATATATATATATATATATATATATATATATATATATATATAAGAGTTGGTTTATAAAATTATCCTTATAAGGAGAAAATGATGGGTAGGTAGTTATCTAACTTGTAAAATTTATGGGTTGACAATTTACTCCAAGTTAGTTGAAAATTTCCTCTCCAAAACCACATGCAAACACTTTTCAATATAGGAAAACATGTTCAAATTGAACACAAAATTTTAACACTACTAGGAACCAAGACACAATTATACAAATAATAGGTGGTGGATATAACTCCTATTTAAACCTTCCTAGTATACCCAAAGTTTGGTGTTTGACTATTTCTACACATGGCTTTTAAAGTTGTCTAACACAAGAACTCCCTTTGTTAACACTCTACACAAGCAAACTGATAACTAATATGCCTTACCTTCATACATAGAACATGCACGTACCTTATAATCCACCTTAATAGTTACATAACATTAATGTAAAACAACCTTAAAACTAGAAATTGTACATGTTCAAATAGGTTTCCACTAAGACTCTTATAAACCAAACTCTTATGTAATTGTCAACATATAACCCCTAACATTTATAACCCTCTTAAGCTTATAAACCCTAATATAACCTCTGTATCCCCTACCATCTATAATCTCAATAACCCTTATCCCATTAACAACTAATAGAACCCTTGGTATCTATAAATACATATAATATCTAATCCTTACACCTTCTATTTCATCTAACTAAAATAACACTATATTCCTATACCCTTTGATCCATAACCCTATAACCCCTAATCCCCATAATGCATATAATATTGACCCCTATAACCTATCACCCTAACCTTTATAATTTCTTACCCTTCTAACTCATGTCACCCCTGACCCATATAAATCCTAGTTGTGGTAACCCCTAAACTGTATCCATGTTAACAACTAACCTCTAAACCATAACCCCTAAACCCAAAACTTGCATAATCCTTAAGACCCTGAACTTGTATAACCCCTAACCTATATATCCATTACCCTCTATAACACCTAACTCATAATCCATATATATAACTTATATATCATGTAATCCTTGTAACATATAATTCATAGCCCATAAACTCTATACATTTTAACCACTATAATTGTTAAACTATATTAACCCTAACCCGTATCACTCCTAAACCCTATAACTTTTATCTCTCTTAATTGTTATAACCCCGTATCCTTAACACCTATAACATATATACCCTTCACCCCTTTGAATTATCACTACCAACCTTAACCCACATTAAAACTAACCTCAATCATCCCTAAATCCTATAATCCTTATCATTATCAACCCTTATAACCCATTACCCCTAACAACTATAACAAATATACCTTTACCGCTTTAACTTATCAACACCAACCTTCATAATATATAACACCTATTAACCCATACAATCCTTATAACTTGTATTCCTAAATGATATAACCGATACCCATTATAATCCCTTACTAATCCAATAAAATATAACACCTATAACCTCTAATACCCCCATCCCCAAACTTGCAAAATTTCTACATTAAAATATACATTAATTAAAATTAACAAAAAATCATAATTAAAATTTCTATTATGATGAATTTAATTAAAATATGTATTAATTAAATCAAAATAATAATAAATTAAAAAAAAAACAAAACAAAAAATACAAATGACAAACTAATCCACTCGCGTCCATTCATTACAAAGAAAATTGGGCGTAGGCCATCCACTAGCTGTTGAGAAAAACCTCATCCGAGGAGAAAAACCAATCTTGATTCTCGGCCAGCAAAACCAATCCTTATTCCCAGCCATACATCACATTCGTTTCCTAGGGTTCTCTTACAAGGATGCACAATTTGTTCAAGGAGTAAATGCCAGGTGACCTCTCTTCAATGAGATCACCCTAATTAGGAAAGTTCAGAGAGAAAAACTTTATCCGACAGAGGCAGATGAGCAAAACCCCATCTGGCAGAGGTAGAGGAGTGGAGATATTCAGTCCAGGATTTCGATTGGACATCGACAGAGGCAAAGGAGCCCTATCTGGAAAAACCTATGGAGATGTCACAAAACTCGGTAATGTTTATCCTTTGTCTCTCTGAAATCGGTAATCCTTTGTGAAATGTAGTTAAAACCCTAGTTTTAACATTGGCATCATTGTGAGAATAGTCTTAGGTTGAAAATAATATTAGTGAAAAAATCATCTCTAAGAGCATTAATAGATCAACACCCTCAGACTTGGCAGTTTGTATGATTTTGGATACAAGTGAAAATTGAAAAGTTTGACCTAACATTCTACCTCATATTCCTTGCAATGCTAGTTGATATATATTGAATCCATATTCTTTTCAGAGTGCATAGATTATTGTGAATTTTATGAGAGGAATTTGAAATTTGTGGGAACAAATTTTGTGCATCCAAAACTGCATTTCCAGTTGCTCCTTCACCTACAACATTCTCATAGCCTCTATCCACCCTCTTAATCAATAATTCACCACTAAAATCAGCATCTAAATTTTCATAACCTTCATCATTTGGCTTAGGTCCTTTGTTATCTATTCCACATGAAACATTACTTTGAATATATTCTTTTAAAGTGGAATCTGAATGCCTAAAAACAACAATTATTTTAATAGTCCATGAATGATTTGGTTTTTCTGTCTTTTGAGAAAAATTTAGATAATTGAAAGAGGTAACTTTGCACTCATTGCTAGTGGTTATATCAACATAAGTACTGGGAAATGGAGTTTGCTTCATCTTAGTATCTTGTTGTTGGGAAACAAGGGTTCCCTTAGGTGAATTAGTACCATATGTGGCTAAAACCATGTCATTTTCCGAGCCTTTATTCTCCCATCTTTAAACAACAAGAATGGTGTGAGAAAATGAAAATAAGTCACCTTTGAAGTGTGTCTATGTTTGGCTRCAATCTTCATTTTCTTGCATTCCCACACAAAATTTCGAAGTACCACCAATACTACTTGACAAAGTTTAACTCTTTAAGAATAATAAATGGTGAAAKCATGATATATTACTTCAATAAGAGGTGTGGGGATTTGTATAATATCAAAACTTATAAATTTATTTCCAAGGTGGATTTTGTTGCTTCCAAAAGTCTAATTTTTCTCTTCTACTTAGGGAAAGAAAGTTTGTTAGTCCATCCCAAATGTTTAACAATGCTATGTACCTTGAGAGTAACATACAGTCATGTGAAAATTTATTGAGAACTCATACATATCCCTCTAAAATTAATTCAAAAGGACTTGTTAAAAGAGAGCATATTTATCTTTACCTTGAAAGAGGCATCTTTACCGATACTCATTTTTCAGGTCTATAGCATCCATACTCACCACAACCCAATAATACTTATAATGAGAAAGCCATACCTATAGTGTCAAAAACACTTTAATAGGTTCAATATATCCCCACAATGTATAGTGTTTTAGTTGTTGGAATGTAGTTATCATGATTTGTTGAGATGAGGAGTGCTCTCCATAAGTAAAATTTGTCATGACAATGTAGGTGGAAGCTAGCATAGATTACAAAGTAAAGGAGATCATTGGAGATCCTTGAGGAGGGTTTTATTGAATAAAGTTATTGTCATGGGAGGAATTCCTCCATGTGATTCTATTTGCAGGACATTGTAGGCTCATATGTAAACACTTGGAATCATTCACCTTCTCAAGGAGAATTTTTCCCAATAAGAGGAAGCCATATTAGATTTGTGTTTTTATAAGAGGTGCTTCACCTGAGGAAAGATGTCCAAATTTTTCTTGAATATTTTATTATGGAGGTAGTTGAGGGATTCATCTATAAAGTAAGGATGGAGTTAATCTCCAAGGGTGTGATTCTTGGAGGAGTATAAGACTGGGTATACTTGATTGTTGCAGCTGGCAGGATAAATCTTTTAGGGCTGCCTTCTTCCTCATTCACTCTCACAGAGATGGTATATTTGTAAGGTCACCATTGCATTTTTTTTTGTCATCTCTTTTGTAAGAGGATTCTTCTATTGTTGATTAGTAGGATGTTCATTGTCAGAGACAGGGTTTAAAGGGTGGTTTTAGCATCCCTCTTCCACTCTTTCTTGTCAATTTTCTTTTATGATGTACCAATGATCCGGATTTTATGAGCAGAACGAAATGAATACAGATTATTAACAAGTTCTTAACACAAAATAACAGAGATACAGTAAAACTGGTTTTCTATTCAATAAAGAAATAAGCCGGAAACTGTAAAATGCAACGGAAACAAGCTTGTTAGAATGGTGGCGTCTTATCTCTGAGAAGAGATGTGACAGTTGCACTCATTCGCAAGAAGATGATTACAATGAGGCTATGAGGCCTTTTTACAATAAACAAGAATGCCAAAAAACCCTAGACATCCAAAAACTTAACCCTAGGAGATGAAGTGCCAAAAGTCATGTGGGCCCTATTTGGGTAAGTCAGTACATCAACTTCCTGGGATCGTAAATTTTGCATACAATCTTCATTTTAGGCGTATGATAGCCCATTGGAAAGATCTATCCGAGGACTACAACAGTTGCACAAAATTTCATGATGAAATTTTACGATCGCATACCCCAAAAAACGTCGTTTAGGGCCTCAAAACGGCTCCAAAAGTTCAGGACCCAAAAAACTACTAAAAATAGTAAATTATCAAAATTGCTAGAAAGTTGTTTTGAGCCAGTTGGAAAAGGTGGGTGGCCACTGATATCCACTTGGATCAACCAAGGAGTTTTTCATGCAATAAATATGGTTTTTTCTGTACTCAGATTTCATATTTGATAGATATGTGGCTATGATAAGTTGAGGGTTGTGTCATTACACTTATTATGTATGCTTCACTTGGATGTTATTAATATACCAGATCTGTTATTACTGATAATATTTGTTGTTAGGGGTTTTATCACATCCTTCTTCACATATTTTATAGCTCCATTGGTTTCCTAGAGTCCTAGACTTTAGAACCCTTAAATTTGGTTTTGAATATTTCCTTTCAAGTAGTTTATAGCCTTCCTTTTAAGTGTTTTTCATCTTCCTTTTTAGTTGGATTTTATATTTTTCTTCTATAGTATTAGTTTGATTATTAGTGCATCTTCCCTATTGAATTAACCTTTGTACTTCTTGGATAGACATGGTTTTCCCTTTTAGACAAATACATGTGTATGGAGTTTTCACATCTAGTGCACATCACCTCTCAAGCTTGTACAAAATTTGGGTTGACATTTAAAGTTGTGAGATGAGGAATGTAACATTTTTATTGCTATTCTTTGGCCCATTACCATTTTTTTTCACTATTTATAGGGAGGTGCTAAAGATTGCATACATTTGTTATCATTTTTATTGTTTAACTTTAAGAATAAGAAATGGCTTTCACCATTTCTTATAGGTGTACTAAGTGAACTATGACATTTGCATGGTATTTTTAAAATTTAGGTCATTTTTCTTCCATTTATCTGGATAATTAGCTCATACTTTTTGTCATCAACAGTGCACACATAGTAATCTATCAAGAAATTATTATTTTCTTAAAACCTCTTGCTCCTTCCCATAGCTAGTTTTCATCGAAGTTGAAATTCTTGCATTTCATTTTCCTCTTGCATGGTTTAAAGAGTCGAGTTGAAACACCATCAGTATCACGACCACTCCTTTGAGTAACAACAACCTAAAATCAAACGCTAATTAAAATTTATCCAGCAACTTTTCTAGGGCTCTTCAAACCCATCTTAGCTTAGGTGTAGGGCTTTGGAATTGGATTGTGAGAATAACTTTCCAAAGATGCTAAACAAACATAAAGATTTGAGTTAGGGAGTGAAATCGAATTGCTATATCACTGAATTTGGGAAGCCCTTCTAACACAAGGGTCAAGCACGAGGTCGCATTGGGGCCGACAAAGTAATCAACCCTGCTTTGTTGGTCATGCATCGATCCTACGATCTTGGATTCCATCACCAACTAGCGCTTCTTTGTGAGAAGGTTTGTTTTCAAGCTTGACTCCTATATTAATTAGCATGTGTTTTTTTTTTCTCCTTAGTTGACCTTAGGATTGAGTTTGTGTCTAATGGCATTAGTTCTGGGGTAGTTCCTCATTTGATCAATAAAAAATATGGATACCATTAAAATAAAAGGGAATAAATAGGTAACAAATAGCTCATACCTAACTTACGTCTTATAATTCTCCAACATTGTTCTTTACACTTAGTGAAACAAACACCAAATGGAATGGTTTACACAAGGTCATGACCGACAAAGCTCCATCTAATGAAAATGAGCAATGTGATTGGAGAATTAAAAATATTATCATAAACCCACATCTCACATATTTGTACATGCAACATAGATTCACAATCTTTCATGAAGAGGTCCGGGAGAAATGCCTCCATGCAAAATTGTCCACATCATAATTGTCCATGTCCTTGATGGAAATATATAAAATTCCATTGAAGACATTTTATTCCTTGTCCTTCTTAAAAAGGATGATCCCATTCTGGAAGTGATCAAAGACTACTTTTATCCCCCCTCTATTTGGTAAATGCTACTTATTATACTATCCTTCCCCTACAATAGGGAGTGGTGTGTCCCTTTTCTCGAAAATAAGTGAGGTTCCCATGGCCCAATTGAACCTTGGGTCTCCCCATCAACAATCCCATTATCCCTTAGATCCATGAGTCTTGGTACATCTATGATGGTTCCTCAAAATTTACCTTGAACTTCTATCCTTGATATCTAAACAAGCAAAGTAAATGTGTAGCAACAACAATTGGCCCCTTACAATAAAAAATTTCCAAACATTAGCCAAGGAATGTTAATGTCCTACTCAAAAACATTCATCTCCATATGTAAACCAAGTATTCATGTCAACCTATACACAATCTAAAAACCAGGAAGTCATGTCAAACTCTACACAACCCATAAACCAAACATTCATGTAAACCTTTACACAACCCAAAAACAAAGAATACATCCAACATTCTCCCAACCTCTTGGATAGGAATACATGCAGCCTCAAAACTCTAACGTTTAGGGAAACTGAAATCCAATCATGAACATGTTCAACATTCCACCCTCTTTCATCCATGGTATATGACCATGTCTTCATCTAAGTATGGGAGGAGAAGGTGGGAAACCACCCTTTGAAAATAAACCCCCCTGCTATGTTGCATACTCAAACCAAAAATTGAGCTCAAATGGAGGAAGTAGGGATAAATAACTTAAGGCATCATATAGACCTTCCTACACAAAAACTTTTAGACAATCCTTTCCCCTCAAATCGTAGTGACATGGATTCCCCCAAAACTACTTGAATTACCTAAATTCAATGGTGCTCCAGCAAAGGAATACCTTGAGTGTCACTTAGAATCTTTCACTACTACATCTGTCAAGTTTCTTCAGTATAACAACAATATCACTATAAAAAAGTTTCCTCTATACTTGATAGGTGATGTCATTCAATGGTTCCATCATCTCCATAAAGAGTCAAATTATAACCCTTACATGTTATCGAATTATTTCATCCAATAATTTAACATCCCTCAACCAAATGAATCTTGTATCCTTAACCTTGTTAACCTCAAACAAGAAGACGAGGAATCTAAATAAACTTTCATTCATTGATGGTGTAAGGTTTTGCACGACTCTATGGAAAATTTACCAAAAGACACCTTTTATCACCTCTTTATCAATGCCTTGAACCGAGACAACATGATCACAAATTATATCAGAGATCCCCCTTCAACTGAATATTCCATTGACAACCTCCATCAAATAGAAAATTCCTAACTTAAGTCTGTTGTGGGAGATAACATAGTTAAAACACCAAATCCATGAGTCTCCAATAGAAATTCAATGCGAGACATGGTGACAGAAATGATCCTGCCTACTGGCTTCTTAGTTGAAAGACTTCTCTCTACTACCTATGTCGTAGACCTAAGGTTCATATCTATAAGGGTACCAACAAAGCCTAAAACTATCGGCCCTTCTGGTAAACCAGAAGGCAACACATCACACAAAATTCATTGCACAGTCTCACCCGAGATAGCTTTAAATGGGTGGCTGTAATACTCAGGTGTTGACAGCCTAGGAGTGAGTATAAGATAGAGGATATGCATTCTAAGCCATTAATTGTGATTTATATTACGCCCTACTATTATTATGTTTACTACTTTGACTTTGTGGTCTCTATTCTTGATAACTCAACAACAATTACTCATCAATATAATAACTCATTCATTCATTCAATTCACACAACATCTAACTAATAAACGTATGACAAAGATATGCATGCATTCATCACATTACACAGCTATTACCATGGTTCAACCCCTCCTGGGCTACGTCCACAAAGATTCGGCTCTTGGCTCTCTTATTATGGTAGTTCTGTAATTCTCGTGCCTCGTGCTTACAATTCTTCTCAGATGGGTAGGATCTCTGTGAGGCGAACTAGATCACACCAGGCTCCACAACTTGCAATCTAATCCTCCGAATCCACCTCTTCTCTTCCTCTTAGCTCAATTTCTTACCAAAATAGTTCTCTCATCAAAAGAATATTACATAGAGATAATCAGACTCTACAAAGGTAGTGAACCAAACTTCTTCTGAACTCTAGTGAACCTCTCTATGATACTTGCATATCTATATTTATATCTATCGGGCTCTTCAGCCATTTACACAAAAATATTACAAAAACCCTAAAAACTAATATCGTTAGGTCTTCCTCCTCTACATGCGTGCGTTTTCTTCCTTCCAGTTGTCGCCTCCTTCTTGCATTCATGTGTGGTGTGCTTCTTGCCAGTTGTCTCTTTCCTCTTGCATGATTTCTTTCCCAAGATTTCTCTTCCAGGTATCATTCTTCTTTGTGCACGCTTTCTTCCCCACTTCGGCCTGCTGCCAACAAGCCCCCAACACTGACATGTGACTCGTCCTGAGTCACCTAATCTTTCTGAGCTTCCTCGATATCTTTAGTGATCATCTGGAATTTTTCCTTTAGCTCAGTTTCTTTTGCCAGTGCCTACACGGCCTTTTCCATAATGGTCTCCACTACCTAAACGAGCACTTAGTCACTCAATAGTCCTACACATTCTACCTGAGTCTGTGCCATATGTGTTCTATCTGCTTCTGCCTATGCGAGTACTTCTGCTACCCGTTCCTGTAATGGTTCTATTTGAGCCTGTCGCTCTTGTTTCTGTGTCTACGCAGTGATAAGTTATGTCTGCATCTTCTTCAACTCTTGCGTCCCCTTGACCCATTCTAGGATTGGTATAGCATTTTTCCTCTGTTTAAGTTCTTGGATCTTTGCATTTATCCTCTCCTCTTCCTTGTCCCAGTGTTGAACCTGTGGGTCCTCCTCCAGTCTTGTCCAAAGTTGCGCTGCTTTGTCGAGCAAGTCAGTTGTCATGCTAACCTGATTCTCCATCTCCTGTATTTGGGATGTTGCTGCCTGCCTCCTCTACTCCTTTACTACTGGTGGATTTGTTGGTGTTAGCTATTCTCGGAGATCCCCGATCTCCTTTTGGTATTGAGCAATTGCCTGCGCAATCTGGTCGATCTTTTCTGTGGCTGGGAGTTCATTTTCTTGCGCCGTGTTTGGAAGTTTCCCAAAAATTTCTCCCACTTTGCGTTCCAATTCATTCCTGCATTCTGTCTCCTCCAGAGTTTTGGATTTGGCCTGCTCATACTCTTTTTCCAGCGCTTCCTGCTGCCTTTTCTCTTTCTATAGCTCGACTAAGTTTTTGTGTGCCCGAGACTGCATCTTGTGGTCGACGCTAACCTGCAATTTGTGTAATTCCCTTGATGGAATCCGTGTCAGGACCAATTGGATGTGGTCCAAATCCATCAGTGGTGTCTGTATGACGATTTCATCCATTTGTATCTTGCTTGGTCTTATGTGGACCATTGCGTTTACGTGTGGCATGGGAAGGGCTAGGTCTCTTTCTTCAGCCTCCACTCTTTCGTTCGTTTGTGTTGTCGATGGCTCTATGCCTCTACTGCTACTTTCTCCCTGGGCTTCTCCAAGATTCCTGAGGAGTTGTCCTATTTCTGCCAGTTCTTTTTGCAGGTTATCCCTGTGATGTGTTGTGTGGTCGAAGTCTTCTGCGAGACAATCATGGACCATTCTAGTGATCATTTCTCCATCGTCCTCTGTGATCATATAGTTCGGTGATGTTTGTTGCGCCTTTGATTTCTTGCACGCACCTGTAGCCTGTACAATCGATCTCTTAGTTCCCCCTTGCTCCTGTGTGGTGGGGTTTGGGGATGTCTCCTTTGCTCCCGTAGCTTGTTTTGGCAGTTCATTGGTTTCTTTCTGCCCCTTCTGGGTTCCTTTCATCTTTGACCCTTCATTTTCCTGAGTTGGCTTGTTTTGGCCTGTCCTTGGTTTCTTGGGCACTGGGATTTGTGGAGGATGTGTTTCCGCCTCCACTGCTTCTCCTTCTGTGGGTCCTTCCGGTACTTCCCAGGAAATGGATGGAATCCTCCATTTGTCAACACATTCACTGATGACCATGTCTATATCACCTTCTGTGATGCAGTAGCGCATTGGTAGACACTGATTATCTGGATCCTGTCTGGGTTGTATCCACATGGATTGACGTGTAGCCCAGATTTTAACAATATTCCCATATCGCACGACAGCTTTCAGTGTTATTCTCCATGACCGGATAATAGCTTCCTGCATGTCCTGCAGGTATGCTTCAAAGATGATTCCATTGTCCCTCTTCTGTCTGGCCTATGGCCTCGATCTCAGAACTTGATATTTTTCTCCTGCTGGCTATGGTCTAGTAGAAAAAACTACATACTCTGGTTCCCACCATCCCATGAAGGCTATAAGGGTGAGAAGCCATGAGTAATGAAACTCTATAATGAGTTCTTGTGCATCCTTGAATTCCACTTGGAACAAGTTCAGAAGATAAGGTGCCCAACTCATGAAGATGCCTTCTGCGCATTGGGCTGCTACTGCGATGACTCCTGTTGGTACTTCTTCTTTGTGGCATTTTCTTAAAAACTTACAGGATAAGATCTCTGCGCCCAGTTGTGTTGTTGCATTGTTGATCTGTTTCATTATAATGCCTCTTGTCCCCCTAGCAGTGCCGTATTTCTTCTTCATTTCCTCTGCTAGTGCTTTTTCCTTGGATTTATCGTCCAGAATCAACGCAGGATCCATACCCCGGCTGGGTAGTCATGTTATCTGTGCAATAAGCTCAATTGTTATGGGGACGATTCTGTCCATCCAGATATCCCCTCCATGCATAACTGCTAACAGTTTCTTAACGCATGTTGTCATGTACTGGCCTCTGCCAAAGTGTGGGAGTTTCAGCAATCCTAAAATGCATGTTCGGTCCAGTCCAACTGCCCACTAGTGTGGTTGGCTGATCGTTTCACCAAGTTGGTTGACCACTATGTTCTGCGTAAAAACCCTTGGCACAAGTTCAGGGTACTTGGTGTTGTCTAAGACGTCGTGTTTGGAATATTTGAGCTTCCCAACGTGACCCAGTAGTTGTGACTCTACCTGTACTCCCCCTGGTATGCGTGGTAGCATGATTTCTGCTGTCAGTTTCTTGGGAGGTGAGATCGGTATCAAAAAAATTTCTTCCGCCTGTGGTGGTTGGTATGAAGTTGTTGGTATGGGATCTCATTGATATCAACGATCTCTGGTTGTTGTTGCTCATTTTCTTCCAGCGGTCCTCATGACCTAGTTTGAACTCTAGTCGGTCTAGCGTTCTGACCTGGTTCAACAAACTTTGGTGGTGCCATAGCAGTGAGTGTGGAACATCGATTGACTTTAGAAGACTATGGTGAGATCTATGGTCTCTCTCTAGTCGTTCGAGCTATTGTTTCTCTCTCTCTATTCTTCTTTCACGAATAGACAAGTTGTTTCTGTTCTCACGTGTTGTATGGGCTTGTCATGAAGCTTATTGTGGACACTTCCTCCATGATGCAATTAATGCACCATAACTATGGGTTCAATGCATCTGTGACATTTTCATACTTTCCATTATGCCTCTCTTGTCGTTTCCAGTTGGCATGTTTAATGTGACGTTCCATCTGTCCTTGTTGTGATTTAATTTCGCTTAGTGTTGTCCTATCATCTTGCTTTTGCCAACTTTTCGTTTCCCACTCGTTTGTCTTAGGCATGTAACCATTGCTCTTTTCTTAACTACATTCTTGTTTCAAGCATCCTGTGGTTTTTTCATGTTTTTTTTTTTTTTTCTACTGCGTGGTGGGTAGTCGACTATCCTTGTACATTCAGTTGGCTCCCATTGATCATTCCTCTGAGGTCTGCACTTGCTAAATATCTTAATTGTACAACTCCATTGTCTGCTACATATTTGACCTCGTATGGTCCTAGCCAATGCATTCTCATCTTTCCTGGGTGTTGAAACAACTAGTTTTCATAGAGAAATACTAGATCTCCTTCCGTGAAAGTCTTCTTATTAATGTGTCGATCGTGCCATGATTTGTCTCTAGCCTTCTGCACTTGTTGATGGAATCCTGCCAGGATTCAGTCTTCCTCTATTACTAATAGTTGATTCAGTCTTTCCTGTATTGTGTCGCGTTCTGTCATTTGTGTGATAGCGGCTGCACATAAGATGGGTACTAAAAATTCTAATGGCACTATCGCTTCTTGGTCGTAGACGAGTTTGAAAGGTGTGTGCCCTGTCAAATTTTTGCATGTCGTCCTATACACCCATAATACTGTTGGTACTTTGGGGTCCCAGTCGTCTTTGTTGACATTACAGATCTTTGTTAGTGTGTTCTCTAGAATTTTGTTAAAGGCCTCTACTGTGCCATTTTCCCTTGGATGATACGATGTACTTCTCTAGTGGTGAACTTCAAATTCCTCGAGCATCAAACAGATGGTGCTATTTATGAAATGCGTGCCTTGGTCGCTCATCAAAACTCTTGGGAATACAAACCTAGTAATTACTTGTTCGAATAAGAAGTGTGCAGTGGTCTCTACACTGTAGTCTTTTACTAGTGCAGCTTCCACCCATCTTGTTAGGTATTTTGTCGCAGTGATTATGTATCTTTCCTCTGTTCTCTTGGTGGGTGGGTTAATTGGTCCCAAAAAGTATATTTCCCATTTATAAAATGCTTGTAATGTCACTTGTGATCATAGCAGCATCGCGTCCCTTCAGTTGGGTTTGCCTACCCTTTGAAAGACATCGCATCTCTGACAGTACTCTTTCGAATCTCTGTGAATGGTTGGCCACCATAATCCTGCACAAAGTACCTTCTGTGCGGTAGCTTTTCCTGTGTAGTGTCCTCCTACTAATCCCTCGTGGGCTTCTACTAAAATTCTTGGTTGTTTGTGCTCCAACACATATCTTCGTAAAATGATATATGTGCCCATTTTATATAGATGTCATGCAATCAGTTGATAGTCAGCTGCGTGAACTACCAGGTTCTTCTTCTGTGCAATGGTATAACCTTGCGGTGTGATACCTGTGCTCAAGTACTAGATGATCTTTGTGAATTAGTCATCCGCAATATGTACGGAAAACAGTTGTGCATCCGGAAAGTTTTCTTCTAAGTTCATGGATTCTTCTCCATTTGTGACCCATGATAGGTGGTCCGGTCCTGCATTTAGTTTTCCTGGTTTAATGATTAATTCAAAGTCAAATTCTTGAAATAACAGTAACCATCGACAAATTCTCCCCCCCAACACTGGCTTGTTGACTAGGTATTTGAGGGCTGAGTGATCTGTAAACATCTTAAAATGCTTTCCCAACAGGTAGTGTTTGAACTTCTGAAGTGCGTAAACCATATCTAGGCCTTCTCTTTCCATTGTGTTATAATTATGTTCTGAATCGAATAGTTTTCTTCTTGCGAATGCTATTGGGTGATCCAAGTATCCTGCTCCTGGTTGTGCCAAGATAGCTCCAAGTTTTATTGTTGATGCATCTACATGCACATGGAATGTCTTTCCCCAGTTCGGAAATACTAATATTGGTGCAGTGACCATCTTCTCCTTCAGGGTATCCAGACTGTGTTGACACTCGTCATTCCATTGGTACTTTGTATCCTTCCTTAGTAGTTTTTCCATTGGTGATGTGATCTACTCATATCCTTTGATGAATTTTCGATAGTATCATGTGTGTCCTAACGTCGCTCATAGCTGACAGACTATTTTTGGCACTGGTAAATTTACGATGACTGCGATATTTGTCGGATCGACCAATAGCCCTTGTTTGCATACTATATGACCCAATAGTATCCCAAACGGTGTTCCAAATATACATTTCTTTATGTTTAGTGATATCTGACAATGTTTGCATCATTCTATCATCAAGCATAAAACTTCCACAGGGTTTTTCAATAGACTATATATTGTCCAATCGTCCAGGTATACTTCGAGAAACTAAGGGATGAATTCTTTAAATGCTGTGATAACCACTCTGGAGAATATTATTGGTGCATTCTTCAATCCAAACAGCATGATTGTATATTGGTAAGATCCCCATTCCGTCGTGAACGTGGTCTTGTATATGTCCTCATGTGCTATCTTTATCTGATGGTAGCCTGAGAATCCATCAGTGAATGAGTAAGCTTCATGTCCCTCGACATTCTCTAACACTTCATCCGTGAACGGTGTAGGGAATGGGTCGTGTAGGCATGCATCATTCAATTTCCTCAAGTCGATGAATATCCTAATCCCTTTGCCTTGTTTCTTGTCCTATACAACCATCATGCTTATCCATTATGATTCCTCGACTGGTTCGATTATGCCAGCTTCAAGAATCCAGTCGGTTTCCTCTTTAACTTTTTGTTTATATATGAGATTTAGTCTATATGATCGTTGTCTAATCAGTCTCGCTTCGGGTCTAATAGGTATCTTCATCTCTCCCAGTTCTCCTGTTATACCCTTCATATCTATAAATGTGGTAGGAAATAAGTCGTTGTACTCGCGCAACAACTCTGTAATGCTTTCTACTGTTGGCTCATCCCATTAGTCTCCAATGTTGGCCATTTTGGGATGTTCAGCTGTTCTGATGTTAAATTTATTTACCTTGATTGGCACGGAAATAAATTCAGATTCTATGGGTGGTGCCTTCACATCTCTTTTGCCTTCTACTTCTTCAATCTAAATGTTGCGTGGGTCATCTTCGTCTGGTATTTCCTCCTGTACCTGGTAACATGATAGTAGTTCCTTGACTGTCCGCTTATTTCACTGCTGCTCTTCGGTAATAAGTTCTATTTATGGTTCTTCAAAGAATATGACTCCTCTGATCCATTTCAAGGTTGCATCTATGTTGGGGTTCTCGTGCTCGAATGAGAAAGTTATGGTAAAGTTATGTTGCAATGTCGTCCATTTTGTAGTTTATTTGCGCAGTTCCTGATCTGTATACCAGTTCGCTAGTATGCCTTATAATGTGTGAATGAAATGGTGAGGCCATTCCTCTAGAGGGGTCATCCTCCACAGCGTTTCACATTCCTCCAAGTGTTTTGTTGGTGTCCCTAGGCCTTTGTATCTCTTTTGTTTGTTGTTTTTTTGTTCTGTGTCGAACCTTATGCACATTAATCTCTTACATTGGTACCAGTTTGTGATAGTCTCTTTGTGTGTGCCCCACTATCTTGCGGGTGTGGACTTGAGTGCTAAATCCAGTGCTAGTAGCCTCTAGTTCTCTAGTACTTCATCTTCATATTGTGTCAAGAATGTTTCTAAATCATTCAGTCCGTGGAAACTGGGTGGTTCTTTGAGTTCTGTACCTATCCACCATACTACGCGGTCTATTCTTGCACATCTTCTCACAGATACTTCGTGTAGTCTCTGATGTCAATTCTCTAATCCAGTGTCTGAATCTGTTGCACATGAAGTAATACTGCACCAACTGAGTACCTCGTCTGTAGTTGGGTTTACATAATCCTCCTCGCGTGCAGTTGTTCTGTACAACTGGTCAATTTCCTCTAAGTCCAGGAAAGTGGGTTCTATGAACCTCTCCCCTTCTGATGGATCTAGTGGTGCTATGACCCTATAATATCCAGATTCAAATGTCATTTTCCTAGTTTTCAAGTTAATGATGATCTGGTTGTCAAACACCCAATCCAAAACAAGTAGTGACAGGTACAGTGTTGTTCCATCCACTATTTCGATGACCTCAAAATATTATTTAGTGCGCACACCATCAAGATATATTGTTACTCCTTTCAGTCTCCCGATTGGTAGGACCCTATGTTGGTTTGCTAGTTTTAGTTGGACATTTGAATATCCCAATGTTGGCTTTCCCATGCATTGCCATGTTTTCTTGGGTAGCACATTCACTTTGGATCCTAGGTTCAGTATGATATCTCCCATGTTGAAATCCCCAATGTTAGCATTCAATCTAAATTCCCTACTTTTTCTTCTTCTTGTGTGTAGATGATTGACAATTTTCGGTTCTAGCTTTTTTTCTATCTCGTTGCTACATTTCTCTAGGATGTTTTGCAATATTTTCACAAATGAAGGATCACTGAACATTTTGATGCATGACTATAAAAAGTCTTGGATAGTACTTACTTGTCCCTTGGGTGGCATTCCTTTGGTATGATCCAATGATGGAGGCATTTCGTATTCTAGGGCTTCAAGGGCTGGTTGCATAGTGGAAGTCGACGCAGTGTCTACCTTCTTAAATTCTTGTCGGGCTTCCTTAAAAGTCTCCTTTTCTTTGGGTGTGTTGAACTGCTTCCTCAGTTCGATGTTCTTGTTTATCCACTGGTTCTGTGCGAGTTCTTGTTGGACTATGTCATCCCCTGTCTTCATTCCTCCTCGGATGACTATATTGATGTTTTGTCCATCCTCCCTTGCTTCAACTGAAATCCATTGCATGTTCTGATTGTTCTGGTTCCTTTTTTCCTGGATCTTTAATAATAGTGTTGAGCAATCCTCTGTCTTGTGGTCCGATGCACGACAGTACATACAAGTTGTTGGTGGCAATGGGCATTCCCGTGCATAATGTCCTGGTTGCTGACAATTGTGACATGTGACTGGTCCTCTGCCACGTCTGAAACCTCCTCTAGCTTGTCCTCCTCCTCGATAGCCTGCTCGGTCCCCTCTCGGCGCGTTGTACTGTGGTGCATGATTATACTACGCAATATTATACTGGGGCTGCATCGGGTTGTACTGTGGTTGTGCGTTATTGTATGGTTGTTGCGCAGTGTTGTACTACTACTGCACAGGGTTGTATGGAGCTGGGGCTTGATTAAACTGTGGCGTTGCTTGCCCAGTCATCATTTTGTCATGTACTCTGTAGGCGTCTGATGTTCTCTCCAGCATCAGCTCCATGGTTTGGCAATCTTTGTCATCGTGGCCTACTGACTTACAAAAGGTGCAGTAAGAATTATTTGGAATTTTCTAGTACTTCTACATCATCGTGCAGTGATAAGGGTCGTGACTCGGTTTCTTGCATATCTCGCACCATAATCCTCCCTGTGGTAGCGGGTTTGGCATGCCTATTTCCATATACTGCGTGAATGTTGGGCATTCGTTCTTATGGTGTCCTTTCATCTTACATGTGGTGCACCAAACGGTTTCCTGTTTGTCCTTGTTCATGTTTTGATTCAACTGAAATGTTAGGTTCTTCAAATCCTCCTTCAATTCTTCAATAGCTGGGTCCGTCTTCTGGTACTGGATCTCTTCCAGCTACAAGGCTGCCTGTAGAGCCTCAGCATGTGTCTGAAACTTCTGTTATCGTAAGGGACATTTTAGGTGTGGGAGTAGTGCATTGAAAAATAGATGTCGGTGTTTCATCTCAGTCATAAGGTATTTTAACTTCCCCTTCAATCGCTTGAATCTCTAGTCAATCTCCCATACAGACTCTCCTAGTTTCTATCTGATCTCGATCATTTCATTCATGTACTAGTCCTCTGAGCTCAGTTTCTGGAACTCATTAATCACTAGCTTCTTAATGTCTTCTAGTGTCCTCATTTTCCCAGGGGCATTGTTCGTGTCTAAACTCATGTACCAATCTATTGTGTGGTCTCTCAACGTGATCTCTAGCTGCACAAGTTTGGTATCTTCATCCGTGATCTGTTTTTCCTCTCAGATCTTTGAAAAAATGAACAAATGCTTCTCAGGGTCCTCTAATGCTTCTCCTCAGAATTTTGGTAATCGGATCATGGGGTGGTGTCCTGCCATTCTAAACACTGAATTTCTACCTCCGTCGTACGGTGTAGATACTTGACTAGTGCTGCCTAAATTGGATCCTCCAGTTGTTTCTCCTGCAGTAGATGTACTTCTTGCTATCAGACTTCCTCTGAGTTTTGATTGTCTAAATGGTGGTGTTCTCTTTGGTGTATTGATCACACATGGGTTTATGGGTTCCACATTGACATTGATATGGAAAGGATGGCTATCTTCTCCTCCTATTCTTGGGCCTCTTGTTTTCCTCTCATAGGTTGTTCACAAGGTTTCCTCGATCTGCTCCATAGCTCGGAGATCATCTACCTCTTCTTCATTGCTTGTCAAGCCCTCCCTCACAACTACAGCTCTTTTCTTGGTATTCACCTTATATTGGTAGGGTACTCTTCTACACGTCATTCCTGTAATTAGCGAAAAATGATATGAGATGACAGGAATGCATGAAAAATTCATGTTCATTGTCTACAAACAGTCAATCATTTATGTTCATAACCTTGTATAATTCTCCATTGTACATATAATAATGTGTGTAAATTTCCTTTCAGCAATTTATAAATAATTTTCCAAAACATTCATGAATGCTTAGATTATTCCTTTTTCCACACTGCCTTTTCAAAATATATAATGATACAAGTTTACTACATCCAAATCAACATGACAAACTGCACATATAACATCCTTTGTCATAAAACAATATCAATGTCATATATAAGGTCTTCTTTCATGAACCAATCTTCTAATAGACACTCTTTAAAAGGTTTATCTTAATCAATTACATAAACAGGGGGAACAATGACATGGAATTAAAATGAAAAGTGATTGGGAGAAAATGGGAATAATTCCTAAAAAATGATAAACAAAAATGTTGGGATAATGCCAAGTTTATGTAAAATATAACTTTTCATTTATATATTAAACCTTTTATCCTTTCCCAATTATGCATTTTCTCTTCATACTTTAACAACTCAAACCCGGAATCAGACATTAACTTTGTAAATTACTTGAATGTCTAGTTTTCAATGATTTCAACTAACATTTACTTATTTTTATAGCCGAACCCATTTCTCAATATCATGTATATTTGGGACTTTGCAAAGGCTGATGTCAAATCAAATTCAGGAAAATAGTCTTAACATTATATACATAAGGTGAGAGAATGGGCATGGACTCAATCTTGGAACAATGGGTAGAGAAAGAGTTGAATTGTAACTCTTGAATTCTACAAATGAAATGACCATTACTCTATTTAGTTAACCAAGAATTAAATCATAATAGAGTTATGAGTTGAAAGGAAAAAGAACTTGATTTATAACGAGTTTATTTCATATAGAACTTTAAACCAATTCATCGATACCAACAAGGGTTTGAGCTCGAGTAGATAAGGAAGAATAAAAAGGTTTAGTGCTATAACTAGTAATGAATGAAAGGGTGCACATCCTCTACAATGAACTTAAGTAAGGTCGAGAACTAAATGTGCATAACTCTGTAATAAACCCTAAACAAAAATCAAGCCATAACTTATTAGCTTGAATCTGAGCTTTTAATATTTCAAATGAGAATGGACATGGTTGTAGCATGTATGGATTCCATCAAACTGCATACAACTTAAAACAAATCTTTCATATGACTAGGTTCTTAAACCATATAACAGAGAAGCAAACCAATGTTATATTCATGTTCTTCTTTGAAATGAACACTTAAATCTTAGATATGAAACCATGTAGTAGACTTAGCAAATATGAAAACAGATTCAAGTAATATCATTGTTGGTCATATAAAAATTTTAACAGTGAATAGATTCAAACTCAAACCCAAGCCAAGCCAAGCCATGTTAAAAATTTTAATCTAAGCGCTGGAATTTTTTAAGGAAATTGTGGGCAATGCTCCCCTACCCACTATTAGGGAGTGACACTGCTCCCTACCCTTCTTTGGGGGAGCGTTTCAACACTTTGTGTCCCATTCTAAGGGAGCGTTGGGTTGTTTGAGGAAATCTTGGGCTGTTGAGGAAAATCAGGGGAAAATCCCTCTCATCTCTGGAGTTGGTTGGATTCGAATCTGAGATCAAGGTTGGATCTTAGGGAAGATCCACAACTGATGGAGAAGGATTGTTGTAGGAAAATATCCCTGCGGACAGGTAGATCACCTCTAGAGCTTGACCTTAACCCTAGACAGAAAAGTGCTTATCATGGACACTGACTTCCTTTCAAATCTATCTAAACTAACACATGAGAAGGAAGGATGACAGAAGTACCTTTTTATCGACGTTTGTCCCTGCACGCTCCAAGTTGTGCTCCAATCCTTTGCTCCTCGCTGAGTTCTGCGGACAAGACAAGATACAACCGCTTCCTATTCTATTGATGTTAGCTTGAAAACAGATCTATCACCTAGTGATAAGTTCATGTGACATTAGACACAAACTAGAAAGAAATAGGCCAAGCATGTCATATTGATGAGAATAACGACAACAGTACTTACAATCGTAGATGCGAGTGCGACAGCTTCATCAAGTCCCCTTCATCTAACCCTTGCCTAAAAGCTCCACAACCTGGATAACAGCAGCTTCACTAATCACTCTCCTTTGGCTGGCTGTAAGTTTCCTCCAAGATCATAAGTTTCATAACTTCAGTTCTTCCCCCTTTCCACCATCATAGAGCTTGCTTATATAGGTTGAGAGGAGCTTAACCTCTTGAGTTATGTTTAGAACAAGTTGAGAACCTCCTCCTTAGATCAGGGATCTCTTGATGAAACCAAGAATTCGAGTACAACTGCCTCCTAATATCGAAAGATCTTTTCCTTATTCTCCTCACCGGGCTAACAACTGACCCAGATTAGGGAGCGCTCCTTCAAAAGGGGCATCAGAGCGCTAGAACGCTCCCAAAGAAGCTTAAGGGGAGCGTCAGTGCTTCAAAAGTGGGCAGTGCTCCTTCATAGGGGTGAGGAAGCGTTATAACGTGCCTTGAGGCATTATAGGGGAGCGCCAGCGCTCCTAAGGTTGTTTTAGGGGAGTGTTCACGCTCAAAACTCTTGATTAAAAGCCCTTTTCAGGTGTTAAGAGTTGTTAGTCTTCAATAAACTAGTTCTCCTCCTTCAAATCAGTCATGTGAGATGTTATAAGTGCCTCCTTAGTGTCGTCGTCATGAAAATATGTCTGAACATCATTTGGGACACTAGTGACCAACTTGTGACACTTGCAAAAGTTGTAGGGAATATGCGACACTTATGACGACCGAGAGGGACATGCGACACTTATCCAGCTGAGCAATTTTGACATGTAACAGAATGCCCCCCAAAGTATGAAGTTAGAATATGCCAA
>ML778397.1:2527579-2549507 GCA_009831015.1 Picea engelmannii
AAAAGGGTTTAAAGGAGACTCCAGGGGGGTTCCTTTTTTGTGTGTTCGTATCTGTACGGGTCCGAAAAAGAGATAAAAGTTTACCCAGTTACGTTGTCATATTGTCGAGATCGAGAACGAACTAAGACTATGCTCATAAATGCGACAAGGTGAATGATTCATTAGAACTGCCAGGAAACCTGCGATACCAGAAACTACAAACCGGAGTTTAGTGAAGCCATTTACATCATTATAGAAACCCAAAATGACCATACCTTATAAAAAATGAAATTTTATAAATAACAATTGATTCAAAAAACTCATTTACCATTTCATTTGCAAGGATTTCTGGAGTGTTGGAGAATCTCAATTCGAAGCAAATCTTGTTTTTCTCGCTGCCAGAGCTACGATCGATCATTTTGCTCACCATTAGAACCAGGTAGGTGTTCATCCTTTTCTCTTTCAATTGCATGGTTTCAAGTTGATTTTCATGGCATTATTTATTTAAAACACAAAGCCCTAGGTCGCCCCTCTTTGAGCCAAATCGGCCTCCTTTTAAGAATTAATAAAATAGGGGGATTCTTTTACAAAAATGTGTTAGAGAAGGGTTATTATGATGTCTACACCCTTGCAATCGATTAGATCGACCATTTTAAGAAAAAGAAACTCATAAAAACTCCCCAAAATTACCCACGCAGCCCCCTAGGTCGTTTTGCATTTTTGACATGTTTCAATCATTGTTTGGCAAATACTAAAGGGCGTGGTGGTTAAAAGGGATGATCGGTTGCTTTTAGATGACATGGGCACTTTGTTTTATGTTTTAAAATGCTTTTGAAAATCGCCAAAATTACAAAAACGTGGGGAATAATGAAATTTTTTTATTTTTTTGTTTTGTAGGTGTCTTCGGCAATCATGATTGAATGGAAAGAGAGGGAACATGAGATGGATGATTTAGCCTCTCTACAGAGTCCCCGTACACGGGATACTTTGCGGGCCTGTGGCTTGCTCAAGTTTTTCAAATTGCAAAAAATGAAGAGAGAGATTCTACTGCTTGAGCACATGATTGGCCTTTGGGATGTTGCGGAACAGGGATTCCATATCGGCACACAACTCCTGACCATCGAGTTGGAAGATGTATACTTTTTGATCGGCCTATCGAAGAGAGGGGTCCCCATATCCTTTACTGGGTAGAGGGCATTACCTGAGCAGGTGGACGTGTATCTGGCACACCACTGCATTCTAGGAGCAAGTTTGGTAGGGGGCAGGATCCCTATCAAGGATATACAAGATCTGCCTCTTCGATCTATATTATTCACTATCATGAGTGTGACTGGTAGCACTAGTGCTCATTTGGCATCGAGATCACAGGTGGACTATGGTGTTCAGTGTTTGGATCCAACACTGTTCAATTGGAGTGTGGTGTTCCTTCGAAATGTGAAGGAACAAATCTCACAGTGCAGGACTGGTCAGAAGCAGTTCAGCTATGGTTCGTTTCTAGTCTCGTTTTTCTTAGAGCGCATCCCTCAGATGCAGCCTCAGATAGCACTGGAAGTACGACCAGTGGATGAGCCTTGGATGGAGAGGTGGACTAGCCTGTCTCCGAGGCTAGTTTCGGAGTCAGAGTTCCACTTTACTGGTGATTTCTTTGCGTGGCTGAGGTGACAGTACCTCTGGATCGAGGACTTCCCGTATGCCGATGTAGACTTCCGTGGGAGTATGGACTTGATTTTTCCCGAGGGGGAAGATTGGGATGAGTCAGGTAAGAGACTAAGCCATACCTTGTCTAGTTTTTGTTTTTTAAGTTTTTTGATGTATATGTATTTTTTGGGGTATGTAAAAGAGTTTTAACAGATGTTTTGTTTTCAACATGCAGACAAGGGAGCAGTGTGCCCAACGGATATACCAGTGCCAGGGTGTCGTGGCGGCGCCCCATTTGCAGCAGACCCAGCAGTACCGGTGGTGGGCCTCCGGGAGGTTGAGAGGAACCTCCAAGGCCTTACGATGGGTATCCCTCCTCTGCGGAGGGGGGACGTGCCTTTGCATCTGCAGCAGCACACTGTAGGGGTGCCAGAGAATATCAATTCTTTGTTGAGGCGTGTAGTGTGTGCAGTAGTATGTTACTCACAGCACAACGTAGCGCAGGGAGATTAGAATCTCCCCGTGATCATGTTTTTTGTATGCCTTGTCAGGCGATGTTGTATGGGTGGATGGACCCAATATTTTGCTCTTTTACACACTTTTTGATGTAATGCAAACATTTCAGTCACGCGATATATATATATATATATATATATATATATATACAATTTCAAGTTTTTATTATGCGAATGATTTGTACATGATGATGTCTGTGATGTGTTTTAATTTATATGCAATATACAGTTTTGCTTTCCTTAAATCTTATATGTGGGAAAGATACCGATCCATAATATAATTAGCTAATCAATCTGAAACACTATTAAGTTCTCTCGGAATGTGTCTATATTCGATGTAATCGAACATTCGTTCAAGACGACGAACTTGCAAGTGTAGGCGTAGCAGGATATGACTACGGATAGCATAGATATGGTTGAGTTGACGAGCCACCAGTTGGGATTCTAAGTAAATAATGATGCGAGAAATACCTAGAGAGTAAGCTTGGGTCAGTAGTCCAATGACAACATGATATTCTGCCATATTGTTGGTTGCTGGTCCTAAACAAATGCCTCCTGAACTCACCACCTGGTCAAATTGGTAAATAACCCAAGCTTCTGAAGCGATGTTCCGGGTATGTCGGCTAGTGCCATCTGCGAACCCAAAAAAGATAGGAAAGGAAGACATCATCTACGCATGAAAACACAGGCACAGTCATGAGTGGCAACGGTAAAGACTCGAGCATGCGAAAGAAAAAGACACGCCAAAACTAAATACAATAATGTACAAAGTACAATATGCTAGGTGATCTAGGCATAGTACTTCTTAAGGTAAAGCCCGTTTCGGGGCTCTCCTAGGGAGATTCCATCGCGGTCAACTAATTCATAGGCACCTTTATGTAAGACACACTTCACGATGTAGGGACCGTGCCACATGGGTTCTAACTTTCCTGTCCCCAATTTATCGTGAGCTTGGTCGTAAGTAAGGACTAAGTCTCCTTCCACGAAAGTCCGAGGGTGGACGGATTTGTCATATTGACTTTTAATTCATTTTTTATGTGCCTCATTGGCGAGAGTAGCATCACGACGCATTTCGTCCAGTTTGGATAGATACAAAAATTGTTCTTCTTCAACGGAAGTGTGGGGCAGGAGTTCTACTTTCAGTTTGAGTGATGGAATCTCACATTCGATCGGTAGGATGGCTTCAATGCCATAGACCAACTGGAAAGGAGTGAATCCAGTTGAATTTTTCACAGATGTGTGATAGGCCCAGAGAGCGGAGAACAGTTGTAGATGCCACGATGTTTTGTTTTCCCCTACCATGCGTTGGATCATGGTTTTTAGGACTTTGTTGATAGCTTCAACTTGTCCATTCGCTTGAGGGTAGTAAGGGGATGAGTTTTCATGGAGAAAACCCAATTTGACATGTAACTCGCTCATCATCCAATTTTTGAAGTGTGCACCATGGTCAGTGACAATGGCACATGGTACACCAAAACGAGTTATGATGTGGTTGAAGAGGAAAAGAGCTACAGTACGGCCATCATTCAGGAAGGTAGGCATAGCCTCAGCCCATTTGGTGAAGTAATCGACGGCGACGATGATGTAACCGTGCCCCCCGGCTGAGGTAGGCTTACAGTGCATGAAATCAATGCCCCATTTGGCAAAGGGGCTGATGGCGATAATTGGGTGCAGCGGCATAGGGTGGGTGTGTTCCTTCTTGTTAAAGATTTGGCAGGGTGGGCATTTCTTGACAGCCTCGATACAATCTTTGAAAATTGAGGGCCAAAAATAGTCGGCACGTAGGATTTTTTGGGCTGTGGCCATTCCGGAAAGGTGACCGCCACAGGTGCCAAGGTGACAATCATTCAAAACGCGTTCAGCCTCCTCGTGAGTCAAACATCGCCAAAGGATGGTGTCGATGCCACGGCGATATAAAGTGTCGCCGAGGATGAGATAACAGTGAGAGTGGTGACGAATGCATCGTCTCTCTTCACGAGAGATGTTGGGTTGAAAACGTTGTGTTTGAAGGTAGAGGAGAATGTCTCCATACCAAGGATCAGAGGTGTTGATGAGGAAGAGAGATTCATTAGGCAGAGAATCTCTAGGTTTGATGTTTTCATCGACACGAGGAAAATCACAGATGAGCTCGGCAAACACCAGGGATTTTTTGGCTTTCGCCTTCGTAAACTCAAGATCGAATTCTTGAAGAATAACGATCCATTTCGAATATTTGCCCCCAAGTACTTGACGTGTCAGGATATGGTACATGGGGTTGGAGTCTGCAATTACCGTGGTGGTGCGTAATAAGATGTAGTGGCGGAACCTTTGGACAGTAATGACAGCTGCCAGAGCCAGTTTCTCGACATGCGAATATCTAAGTTTGGGTCCAGATAAACTCTTTCTCAGATAGTAAATCACATGTTCTTCATCGTTAGAGTCTTCTTGGACTAACACCATTGCGATGGTGGAAGTAGAAGTGGCCAAGTAAAGGATATAATCCTTTGTATATTCAGGTGGATGTAACAAAGGTGCATGGGTCAAAGCGTGCTTGAGAGCGTCGAATGACCGTTGAGCTACGTCATCCTAGATGAAAGGGATGTTCTTTTGCAGTAACCACATAAATCCTTTAGTGATATTGGCATAATTGCAGATGAAACGACAAAGAAAGTTTTCTTTGCCTTGCAAAATTTGGAGTTGTGTTAAATTGGTGGGTGGGGGTAAGGCTAAGATGGCCTTGATCTTTAAGGGGTCCACCCTAATCCCATCTTTGGAGATGATGAAACCGAGGAGTTGACCGGATTCGACAGTGAAAATGCATTTGTGTGGGTTCAGACGAATACGGTAGAACCTACATCGCAGGAAAATCGTGCGTAAATGATCAATGTGATCAGATCGATTTAACGAATGTGTGGGTAGATCATCAAGATACGGTTCTGCGATATGTTTTATGTCGTGAAAAGTGTACGACATGGCTCGCTGGAAAGTGGCTCCAGCATTTTTAAGGCCAAAAGGTAGCTTTCGGTAGGCGAAGGTTCCCCAAGGGCAGATGAAGGTTGTCTTGTGTTGATCTGTAGGCAAGATTTCAATCTGGTTATATCCAGAAAAACCATCCATGAAAGAAAAGATTATGCTCCCCGCGCAGTTATCGATGATTTGGTTGATGAAGGGCATAGGGTTGTTTTCCTTAGGACAAGCTTTGTTGAGATCTCTATAGTCAATGCAAACACGGATGGTCCCTTGTTTCTTAGCGACCGAAACGAGGTTGGAGACCCATTCGGTTAAAGGGACGGGATAGATGAAGCCTGATTTCAGAAGTTTTTCAACTTCTACCTTTATAGCTGTGACTTTCTTGGGATGAACCGGGCGAAGCTTTTGCCGAACCAGTTTCGCATCAGGGTAGGTTTTGATTTCATGTACGATGATCGAAGGATCGATCCCTGGTATTTCCTCGTAACTCCATGTGAAGACATCGCGGAATTCCTTGAATAAAGCAGTATAAGAGACCACTTTGTCAGGTGTGAAATTAGCACCAAGGTTGATGTTTTCCACGACACCTTCTTTGATTGAAATGTCAATCGTGACGGTAGTCGAGATGTTACCCATGTTCCCCTCAGAGAGAGTATCTGTCGTGAGGATAGGAGATTACAGAGTTTCGGTAACATCGGGGGGGAAGACAGATCGTATGTCTTGTATTTATTCCAAAGGTGGAAGGAAAGAGGATCGATGGTGGTTTTCATCCCAGGGTAGATCGTCGATGCTAAGCATTTCCATGATAGATTCGTCTGAAGGAAGAATATGGGAAATGTAATCGACGGAAGATGATAGGGAATCTAACCAAGATGGCACCGAATAAGTATTGGGTGCCAATGAATGTGAATCGGTCGACGAGGGAGAGGCAAATTGAATAGCTACGTATGTGGCCTCGGCTGGGCTCAATGGTATTGTGTCACCAAGCACATCGAATTCCAAAGGACTAGGCACAATCCAGGGGTCAGATGATTCCAAGGATTGATAAGGCAAAGTCGAGATCATATTGACGGTGGCAATATGATGTGCGGTAGGTGGAAGTGGTGTAGGGAAGGTACCCATGAGGCTAGAATCTTTCAATAAGCCAACACCAACGCTTTCATACATCATTGGGTGGTCTCCCAGAAAAGGAATGTTGTTGGTAGCAGGGATGCAAGCATCGGGTGTGCAGAAATCAAGCTGATCGATGGTAACAATTTTGCCTTGATGGGGGAATTGTACACATCGAAACACCGACGAGGTGACGACAGTCATCGCGTAGAACCAACTTCTTCCAAGTAATAGGTTGTAATCGAGGGGGGCATCAACCACCTCGACGTCAACAATAATAGTTTTGCTGCCCAGCTGAACGGCTAAGGATTGCAATAATCCGTGAGGATGAAAACCTTGTCCATCAAAGGTGTGTAACATGGTAGCGGATTTGTTAAGGGCAGGTGATTTCAAACCCTTCCAACAGGCTAGATACATGACACGGGTGGAGGCTCCCTCATCTAGGATATTCCGGTGGATTTGTTGATTGTGAACAACCACATCGATTTGGAAAGCTAGCTTATGGGAGAGTCGCGGTTGATGATCGTCCAGATTAAACGTGAGGTCGTTTGATGACTCAGGATCAAAGGCACCAATAGCAGCTAAGAGTGTTCTACGTTGGTTGGGACAGTGTTGTAGAACTTCCAAGGCAGACATGGCACACGGGGCTTGGGCCAAATCTTCTACAATGTTGTAGTTTTGGGCAGCCCGTGAATTAGGATTGAATGTGGATTTCCGGATGGTGCTCTTAGGAGGGCGTAAGATAGAGTCAAAAGATGGTTTCTCAATCTAGAGTGGCCCGGATGGAGGGCTAACAGATGGAGGATTGGCGAAAGATGGTAACGGGTCTGACGCAGAACCGTTAGCAATCTTCGGCTTGTCAGATTTAACTGGCATGTCATATGTTGCAGAGTGAGTTGTTAGATTAACTCCGTTAAACATGTAAATGTGGGCACTTGTCGAGGCCTCATCATGGGGTTGGTTGGAACTGCCCCCCGGCGTGGGGGTTTGTGCAACCAAAGATTGTTGTTGCGGAAAAGGCTGAGTGAGCACAGCGGGTTGTGAATTTCCCTTGAAAAGTTTGGCCACTTCATCGCAATGTGGGCAGTCTCGAGTGTAGTGATCATCACCACAAATGAGACATGGGAATTTTGGTTTTCGTTGTGGTTGTTTTTCGGCAGCAGGGGTTTGTGGTTGGGTCTTGGGTGGCTCGTTGTTGTTGTTCTTCTTTGGTTTGTTTCTTGCTTTATTCTTGCCCCCAAGATGTTGTGAAGGGGTTGGCTGGACCGCATTCACATCAGAGACCTGAGTTTGAGGTGGGGTAGAAGAGGGTGTAGTCGAACTGGGAGCAGCCGTGGAAGCGAGCCGCTGGATTGTTCCAGTAAACTGGGTAGTGGATTGAGTTTTGACGGAGCTAATAACTCCGTCCGCATGTGAAGCAGTCGATGGTTTGGATGGATCGTTAGTGGCATGGGTAGCATTCAGTATCAACTCGTATAGAGCACCGGATTGTGAATAGACTAAGTCCAAGTGTTGAGCTCTAGCGATGGCTTCCTCCTCAGTGACTATGCCACCCATGGCAACATCGCGAGTGATCTGGGGTAATAGAGATTTCGTGAACCATTCCGCTAACAATTGGTCAGGGATGACCGCTTTGATTAGCCTTCATCATCGTCTCCATTCATGGATATGATAGGAGATATGTATGGAAGTTGTCTGACGAAGAGAGGTTAATAGTTCAGTACCCATCTCGTACCGAATGGGTAGTTGAAAGTGCGTGAGGAAGGACATGGCGAGGGAGTTGAAATCGTGAAAGGATGCGTGTGGTAATTCAATATACCATTTCGCTGCGGAACCCGTAAGTGTTCATTGGAAAAGACACAAACGAATCGAATCGTCCATGATGGAGTTGGATGAGCACCACAAATGGCAGGTCATCACGTGGTTATTTGGGTCTTCTCCGGGCTTTCCATCAAATTTTGGGATATCAGAAGGAAGTTTAGCTGGAATGGCTGGCCAAACCGGAGAATGATAAATGGGATCATTCGTTAACTGAGACAAGTCTGGAAGGTCCAGAGTGGCTAGAAAAGGTAGTTGTCGGTTAACCTGTGGGTAATGCTGGTGTGGCAGAGGGACACCAGTGGGGCCCAATACTGGGTTATGTGGATAATTATAACTCATGGGCCCTCTCATGTGAGGTTGGTTTTGACCAAGGTACATAGGATTCATGATGTTTTGAGAAGTATTTGTGAGCGGAGGATAACCGGATGGGTTTTGTGGATTATAGGGTGGGTTTGACATTTGTCCATAAGGGGGTTGTTGCGGAGTCTGCACATTTTGTCCTGTGGAGGCATGTGGGTTTCCTTGAAAAGGGACGCTCCACGGATTAGGTGCGGCAGACACATTCTGTCCTGTGGAGGCATGTGGATTTCCTTGAAAATGGATGCTCCACAGATTAGGTGCAGCGGACACATTTTTTCCTTGTGGTTGATGGTGTACTCTGGATTGAGGTTGCCCCCCAGCATGAGGGTACCCCCCGAATGGAATTTTTCCTCCGGTAGGAGGATGCCCCCCAGCATTAGGGTTCCCTCCGAATGTAATTTGTCCTTGGGAGGGAGGATGCCCCCCAGTTTGAGGTAGAGTTCCTGGTATCTGAAAGCCAGATGTCAATGACGGACTGGTGCCACCGATCGGGTTAGGACCACCAAGACCAGTCCCTCCGGGTTTTTGGATAGGTATGGAACTTCCTGGTATAGTTTGGGTAGTGGTTTGGGTAGTGGTTGTAGTGGAGGCATTCAATGCCCTAAATCCAAAAGGAAGTGTAGGTCTTGGTGTTACAGGTGTGCCAATCAGGGCTTGATTAACTACCGCATTACCGGCAGGGATAGTCGGAATGTGTGGGGTCATTGTCGAATGGGCTGTCTGGAGGGGAATAGTAGGCCTTGGGCCAACGGATGGTATGCTCGGACCAACGGTTGGTGTGGCTGTAAAAGTGGTAGTACCGGTGAAGTGATTTGGGGGTACAGTATAGGAGAAAGATGCGTCGGCTCCTTCTCCTGTTCCATAAAGATCTCGCACCAAACGTGGTGGACTCCGAACAACGTCCGCAATCCAAAAAGGGTCACTGGCTAAAGGGTTTTGAGAAGACCCAGCCGGAATATCATAAGGGTTGATGACTACAAATTCTCCAGCGGAATTCAGGTGGAGGATCTATCATTCATATCCCTCCAGAATGTGATAAGCTTCCGGAGATTCTGAGACAATTCGGAAATTCTCCAAGGCGATGGGAACTTCTTCCTGGAAAGTTGTAGCATTATGAACCTCGCTCTGTTGAGGAGATTCCTCCATAGAATGAGGGGGTAAAGGGGTGTTTCCTTCCATATTCTCTAGAGGAAGTCCCTGTAGCCTCCGTGAGTGGTGTGGAGGGTCGATGTTGGCGGAGAAGATTCAGCGAAAGAAATCTATGGCCAACTAACGAAAAGAAACAACACATGCTAAAAAATCTAAGAATCACAACCAAGCAAACAGGACCTTCTTTTGATGACCGTACTTGTTGGTGATGAAATCCAACGTCACGTGATCAAGTCCAGAAGGGGCGGGGATAGGGTGGAATAGTTACAATGGCAACCTGCTTAACAGAATTACGCCTTGGTGCAAGCTTCCACGCAGTAATTGTGGATTTACCCTCCAAGGAGCCCGAGTGAGTTTGACCAATGTCTGTTCCAGGTACAGTGAGACATCCTATCACCGTCACCTTGTGTAAGACCCTAAAGATTATGGCCACTAAGGTTACCAATTCGCAGTCAGCCCCTGGGCAGGAACAGTTGACAGTACGATCCGAACGTACGGGCAGGGTATCAAGCCCGAAATCAACTAAAAGGCTTCCACACAGTAATTATGGATTTACCTCAAAGTGACCCCCATAATACGATCCGACCACCACAATCAGTTAAACCACGGAGGGTTAGTCCCTGTAGCTCACCCGAATGTGACCTCGTGCGTAACCCCTGTGTGAGAGGGGGATCCCAGGCAAACTTATACAATAACTGGATTTGACTCTCCCTAACTCAGGATGCTACTGTTTGTTTTAGAAACTTTGGAGAGTTATGCTCACATCCCTAATCCAAAGTACTAAGCCTAGTCTAATGTTGGTGGAGGATCCTAGAAAAGAAAAAGTTCTAGATAACTTTTAATTAGCGTGGATTTTTGTGGTTATTCTTTACACAAAGGGGTGCATGGAAGTGAAACAAATGGAATTATGACTCAGACCCAAAGAATGCATAAAATATGATAAGCAGTCATTTTCTTTCGATGAATATCTATCTAAGGGAGAGAGAGAGTTCTTTCACTAATCCAGCACAAATAAGGAATGCCCTCAAACGATTCTTTTCTCAATCAAATCCTGATGTAATGCAAAAACTTTTTAAGATACCTTTTGATATGCACAATCAATCATGCAGATGCTCTTTTATTGTTTGCGTATGGATGATGATCAATCACAACACAATGCTTGTCTTGCTAATTATCTTCTTGGTATGGATGGAAACCAATCTTAGCATAAGCAAAAGTCACACAAACAATACACCCTTTCGTTGCAATCAAAACGAAAAGCGAAAGAAAAGAAACAATCAAAGAGAAAAGCAAACTTCACACCCAAAAGAAAAAGTTGAAGAACAAATGACCTTGACCAAAATCAAGACAAAGAGGTCTGTAGGCCTTTGATGACCTTCACCAGGGTTTGTACTCAGCTGATGAGGAAAGAAGAACAATGCATGGATTTCAAATTTCACTCAACAGGGAAAAACTCAATGAAAATGGTGAAGAAGGCTACAAGATCCAATCAATGAGATGTTTATTCTTCAAAAAGACAGATGTCACGGCTGAAAGGGAAGAAAAGTTGACTCACTAGATCACTCAACAAAAGAGACACAGAGGTAAACCCTGAAAAAGTCAGTTCTGGAGGGTTTTTTGGGCCAAAAAGAGGTTGGCGCTCTATTGCCAAGGGCAAGGAGCGTTGTAGCGCTCTGTGCAGAGTTATGGAGGAGCGTTGGCACTCTGTTAACACTAGGACAGGGGTGCCAGGGTTTAAAAACTCCAGAAATGTCAAAAAATTCCAAAAATTGGGATTCAAACTTGACAAGTATGCTGAGTGTGATAAAGTAAGGAGCCAATCAGCTCATGAAACTAATCAAAAGAGGAGTAAACCAGGTCTGAAACAATCAAGGGATAGAAAAAGGTCAATGAGGAGAAAAATCCAAACAAAAGGTTTTGATTTGAGGCTATCTCCCTGGTGGAGTCGCCAGTTTCTGTTGTAGGAAAATCTCCCTGCGGACAGGTAGATCACCTCTAGAGCTTGACCTTAACCCTAGATAGAAAAGTGCTTATCATGGAAACTGACTTCCTTTCAAATCTATCTAAACTAACACATGAGAAGGAAGGATGATAGAAGTAACTTTTTATCGACGTTTGTCCCTACACGCTCCGAGTTGCGCTCCAATCCTTTGCTCCTCGCTGAGTTCTGCGGACAAGACAAGATACAACCGCTTCCTATTCTATTGATGTTAGCTTGAAAACAGATCTATCACCTAGTGATAAGTTCATGTGACATTAGACACAAACTAGAAAGAAACAGGCCAAGCGTGTCATATTGATGAGAATAACGACAGTAGTACTTACAATCGTAGATGCGAGTGCGACAACTTCGTCAATCCCCCTTCGTCTAACCCTTGCCTGAAAGCTCCACAACCTGGATAACAGCAGCTTCACTGATCACTCTCCTTTGGCTGGCTGTAAGTTTCCTCCAAGATCATAAGTTTCATAACTTCATTTCTTCCCCCTTTCCACCATCATAGAGCTTGCTTATATAGGTTGAGAGGAGCTTAACCTCTTGAGTTATGTTTAGAACAAGTTGAGAACCTCCTCCTTAGATCAGGGATCTCTTGATGAAACCAAGAATTCGAGTACAACTGCCTCCTAATCTCGAAAGATCTTTTCCTTATTCTCCTCACCGGGCTAACAACTGACCCAGATTAGGGAGAACTCCTTCAAAAGGGGCATCAGAGCACTAGAATGCTCCCAAATAAGCTTAAGGGGAGCGCCAGCGCTTCAAAAGTGGGCAGCGCTCCTTCAGAGGGGTGAGGAAGTGTTATAACGCGCCCTGAGGCCTTATAGGGGAGCGCCAGCGCTCCTAAGGTTGTTTTAGGGGAGCGTTCACCCTCAAAACTCTTGATTAAAATCCCTTTTCAGGTGTTAAGAGTTGTTAGTCTTCAGTAAACCAGTTCTCCTCCTTCAAATCAGTCATGTGAGATGTTATAAGTGCCTCCTTAGTGTCGTCATCATGACAACATGTATGAACATCATTTGCGACACTAGTGACCAACTTGTGACACTTGCGAAAGTTGTAGGGAAGATGCGACACTTATGACGACCGAGAGGGACATGCGACACTTATCCAGCTGAGCAATTTTGACATGTAACAAGGATCCTCAACCTATCCCAAGAATATCTAAGGTGGTTGGGTCTCTCCAAGCTTATATAAGTAGGCCTTCTCATGGTGAAATAGATGGAGTTTTAGAGATACCAAACTTATGATCTCATGAGAAGTGGTATTGAGTACATTGAAGGAATCAAACTTATGATCTCATAAGGGAGATAATCAGTGAGGCATGGTTCTTTTTTATTGTGGATTATTTGAGCAAGGGGATGGACAAGGAGAGCTAGAAGAGATTGTTGCAACTTCATCAAAGGTCTATAAGTATTGCTATCAAGTTCGCATTAATACATGTGCTTGGCATGTTTCTTTCAAGGTTGTGTATGCCTACATGAACTTGTCTTTGATAGATAGATATAGTTTTGAATTAATCATGGTAGAATAAGAAGTTGTTTTGTCTTTGTTTTTATTGGATTGCAGGACTTGTTGAAGAGCTTGGGGATCAAGGTTCAACTTGGACTGGGCAAGAAAAAATGTCGTAAAAAGGTACATCTTCTTCCTTTTCTGTATTTGATTGACTTAGCTAGATTTAAAAGGATGTCAGTGATCAAAGTTATCACCTTTCTGTCTTGATATTAGAGATTTATGGTTCAAGAGGAAATCCACATGTCTGTAGGGGGATTTTCCTGTAACAGAAATTGGTGACTCCATTGAGGATCGAAGCTTTCAGTTTTGGTTTCCTTCCTTGGTATTGTTTTTGGCCTTTTCTCACCTTTAGATATTATGCATGTTGTGTCTTTGATTCTTATATGTGTTTTTGGCTCTTGGATTCATCCCATACACACTCAATTTCTGGATTTCCTGAGGTTTTTTTAATTTCTGGGCAATTGTTTTGAGTTTTGAGAGCCCAGTGCTCCCCTGCCTATACCACCAAAGCATTGGCACTCCCTTATAGGCTCCCACAAAGCATTGCAACACTATGGTACCCTTGACACTGGAGCATTGGCCTTTTTCTGCTTAAAATTGTTTAGAGAATCCCTCTCTGAGTGTGGTTTTTTGTTGATTCATCTTCTCAGAGTCATTACCATCTCAGTGTGTCCTTGTTTATCCTCCAACTATTTTATTTCTAAGGATTGATGATGTTTTGTTTGGATTTTTGACATCTTTCTTCCTTACTTTGAGTCACTCTTCTTCCCTAAGATTTGGAGTTGATCTACTTCTTTCTCACTTATCTGAATGAACGAAAGTTGTTGTAAGGAAATTCAGAGATCTATGCACCATTCCATTTGATCTTTGAGGTCATTTTTTCAAGCATTTCCTCCTACTTGAATTTGGTTTTATTTTTGTTTCTTATTTGATCACAACGAGGGTGTGTTTTTGTTTATGTGAAGTTTGATTCTGATTTCTTAAATCTCACAGATCTTGAAGTTTGATTAACATAGGAAGCTTTACATCAAACTGATTATCGGTCACATATAAACAAAAGTACATTTTAATGATTGGTTTTTGGATACTAGAACCAATTTCTGAACATTTTAGCATTTTATTGGATTCTTGATTGAGGACAACTGCATGAGGTCATTAAATCTTAGTGTTTGATAGTGAAAAGAAAATCCATTCTCCTTCCCTTAAATAAACATTCATTGAAAGAAAAGGTTGCTTATCATTTCTTATGCATGTTTTGGGAATTGAGTCATAATATCATCAGTTTTCACTCTCATACACCTCTGAGTAAACAACAACCTTAAAATCAATATCTAAACTAAAATTTATCAGACTTTTTTACATTTTTTGTTAGAAAACCTACATTAGCTTAAGGTGTAGGGCTTTGAAATAGGTTGAAAGGATAAATTTCCAAAGTTGTCAAACAAACTTAGAATCTTGCGATAGGGAGAGAAAATCTAATTTTCATTTAAGCTTACTAGGATCCCCCTCTCACATAGGGGTTACGAACGAGGTCATGTTCAAGAGAGTTACAGATATTATCCCTCTATGGTTCAATTGTTCGTAGTAGTCAAATCGTATATTGGGGTTTCTTCTTGAGGCTCAACTGTCTTCATTTGGTTTCAGTGCTTCGTGAATTCTGAATCTGTTCGGGGTCCTCTGGAGTTCTACCGATCCACTTGTCCTCATTTCTCTCGAAGGATTTTAGACTTTTTAGCATGCCCATACGTTCGGACTAGACTATCCATTGTACCTACCCAGGGGATGACTGTGAGTTGGTTACCTTAGTAGCCATAATCTTCAGGGTCTTACACAAGGTGACGGTGAAGGGACGTCTCACTGTACCTAGAACAGACGTTGGTCAAACTCACTCGGGCTCCTTGGAGGGAAAATCCACAATTACTGCATGGAAGATTGCACCCAGGCGTAAGTCTGTTAATCAAGTTGCCAACATAATTGATCCACCTGCTCTATCCCTGCCCCTTCCTATATTGATCTCACGACATTGGATTTCATCACCAACTAGTGGTTTCATTGTGGGAAGTTTTGTTTGATTGTTTTCTTCTTAGATTCATAGTGTGTGTTGTTTGTTTTACTTAGTGGACCTTAGGTCGAGTCATTGTTAATGGAATCAACTCCTGGGAGTACCAATGGAGGAACCCCTTGTCCCAGAGAACCTTTCACCTTTCCTTCTTTTGGAAACATTGGTCCTTCATACATTACCACACTGAGTCTTCTGGAACTCACCATCGGATTACCGATTTGGTTATTCCCCACTCCGATGATCTCGAATATTCCCAGTACTTCAGTTGCACCTAATACTTCATATGCTAGTACACCACCCACACATCAACCTCATGTCGAATTTTCGCCTTCTTCACCCATTAAGTTTCCTTCCCTTTCTCCTTCTTCACCTAGTGAAAGCTCTACAGAAAGTAGCCAGGTTGATAAGAAGAAGAAGAAGAAGAACCTGAAAAGGACCAAGCCTCCAACTACATCAGATGTTGGATCCAAGCAACCAGCTATTGTTAATAGTATTGGGAGTGTTGATGAGGTCAACAAGATTAAAATGAAGAATCTGAAACCCAAATTCCCTTGTAGTCTTTGTAAGGGTGACCACTTTCTGAGGGATTTCCCTGGTCTTCCCAAGGTCTTAGAAATGTGGTCCTCCACATCATCAGCCTCTGCTAGACATGCTGGTGACGCCTCGTAAACTAGTGACGTTAAGGTTGGTAATAATAAGACAACTGTCAAATTTTCTTATATGTTATGCGAAGGTGATCATTATTCTCACCTTTGTCCTCATATGGATGAGGCTTCTTCTCTTTTGGAAAAGATTCAACTTCCAACTAGTTATCGTAAGCTTTCCCCCAACCCATATTTAGTTTATGGAATGGTCAATATGGTTCCATCCCCAGTCAATCCGGTTGATCAGGTGGTCAATCTAGTTTCATCCTCGGTTGAACCACTAACCAAAGTAGTTGATCCAGTTTTGTCATCGATCAGCCCCACTTTTCATCTGAAAAGTGAAACCCAAGTGATTGATCCAGTCCCATCATTGGTTAGTCCCACCCTTCATCTGAAGAGTTCCAACGTGGTCAATCCCACTCCTCCTCTAACGAGTTCCAAATTGGTTACTCCAGTCCTTTCATCGGTCAGTCTGGTTCATCATGTCGTCAATCTGGTCACATCCTTAGTTGAACTAGTTGACAAAGTGGTTGATCTGATCCCATCTTCGGTTGACCCCACTCTCTCATTAGAGAATGCAACCCAAGTAGTCGATCTATTTCCACCTATCGACACCATTCTCCCCTTGGAGAATGACACCCAAGTGGTATATTTGATGTCATTATCAGTCGATTCTACTCTCCCACTAGAGAGTAAACCCGATACTTCTCACATTTTTCTTGTTGATACAGAATCTATCATGTTGGGGGGCATTCCTCCTTCTCCCGTGAAACCCCCTCCAAGTAATAAGGCCATCCTTTTTTATTGGGGTGTGCTAACTGGACCTCATCTTCCCTCTCACATTCCTTTCAAGATTACATTACAGGTTTGTGGTCGAGACGTTCCTCATGCGTTGATAGATGAAGGTTCATCCATTAGTATTTTGTCCTCTATTGCTTGGAAATATTTGGGTGATCCTTAGCTTGTGTCGGTTACCCAGACTTTGTTTGCATTTAACAAAAGAACCAGTCACCCTTTAGGGATCCTTCACTAGTTTCCCATAAATTTGGGAGGGAAAACTGTATTTATTGATGTTATGGTTGTCCAAGACCCCTTTGGATTTCGATTTACTCCTTGGGAGAGATTATGTCTATGCCATGAAAGCTATTGTGTCCACTCCTTTTCATGTGATATCTTTCCCACACCATGGAAGAAATGGTGACTATTGATCAACTTTCGTTGACATGACCATCAACCCAATGACCTCCCTACACAGTTCTTATATGTAGTCGGTATCACCCTTGCCACAGGTCAATTATGTGGCGTTCTCTCCCATGACTTCAACTTTCGATGACTTAGATCCAATAGTTTACATGGTGATCTCTTCGGTAGGGCTATTGGATCCTGATCTCCTTACCCCTGACAAGACCCTTGACATGTGTTCCTTCCGAAGCATTCTTCTTCCATCCAATGAAGATATCTTGGAAGCCATGACCGAGTTTTGTCCCTTGACATGGTGTTCTTCTAGAGCATTATCCTCTTGGAAGACATGATCAAGAAGATTCCACGAGCATATTTTTCCTCTTTGTGGTAAGCTCGTTAAAAAATGAAATAGAGGCTACAAGCATAGTTTTCCTCTCTGTAGAAAGCTTGTTAAAAAATGAAACATTCATCTCTCATATCAGGTCGATTCTTTTGCTAGATCTCGTAGATGTCGAGTCGAGTCTTTCATTAGGTCTCGTATTTGAATCCTTTTCTCCATCTAGTACAAAAATTGGTGACAACCTCAAAGTCAGTGAATGAATTGAATCTTGGGGGGGCATGTCTCCAGCCTTTGATTATCATTCTGGAGTTATGCCACTATCTTTTCAAGCTGGGAGTAGAGTACCAACCATCCATGGGTATCCCAACCTTTGGAAATTACGTTGGGAATTTACAATCATTGTTTAATTTTGTTTCAAGCTTGTGTAAAAATGAAACCAATAACGAGCATGGTCTTAGTTCCTTCTCACGCTCGAAAAAACATGAGAATGAAACTGAGTAAACTTTTATCTCTTTTTCGGACTCGTAAATGTTATACGAAAAAGAACCTCCTGGAGTCTCCTTTAAGCTCTTTCCAGACTCTCTAAACATGAAAATATTGCCTAGTGATCTTGCTTCCTTTCCCACTCGTTAAAAGGTTTGAAAGGGCATCTTTTGAGTGATAGTTTATCTCTTTTTCGGCCTCGCGAGACTAACATTACGAAAAAGGAAAACCCTGGAGTCACCTTTAAGTTCTTTTCTAACTCTCTAAACATGAAAAATCATCGAGTTTACCTTCTCTGGACTTGTTAAAAAAATCACACATTGAAGGACCCATATGGGACCGAACCCTTACTTCTTCCAATTCGTTAAACAACGAAAGAGGGACTTACCGAAGGTGAGTTATATTGAGCATGTGTTATCCTCCTCGAGATCATTAAAATAAAAAGAGGTACTCGTATATCTAGATGGGGGGAAAAATTGAAGGAAGCAAGCCAAGCATTTTTTGGGAACATTACAGGTCACTCTTGTGGTCGCCCTTGAACACAGCACTTTGTCTTTGTATACATTTTAATCCGCTGACCCTATGCACTGAACCAATCCTCTGAGTTTCTTTACTCCTTTGGTTCACTCGACGAAAGTCATAGTATCCACTGCATCATCATGTTTTGGTCCATGTCATGTTTCTATTGTTGTTCCTCAGTGTTCAAGGGAAGTATTTGCCTCAAGAGTTAGCCATCACAAATATCTTGTTTCAATACCCATGTCAGTCCATGTTCATTTGATCTACCAATTTACATCTCTGTGCCAGTTTTGTGTCCTTGATGGGGGATACATCAAGGCCCTCCTACGACGAGTCTTTTCCTGTTGAATTCAACACAATATCTGGGAACTAGACTTAGAAACCAATTAGTACCTTGGGACCTGCATGCCTCAATGACAGGCCTCCTCGCTTCTGATAGTGGGTTTACATCATTGACCCCTGATTAGATGATTCCATGGATGTTCAACTTCAAATCATCTATTCACATTCATCGGAATGTACTAGGGTACCTTGGGAATCATTGACATCAATGGTGATTTCCCTCACACTTGTTAACGGTTTACCTCATTGACCGGTAATCAAGTGGTTTATGCCATGTTTGACATTAGGACATCTATTCTCATGGTTATATTCATACTACATCGAGATCGGTAGGAAGACCCTGGGTTGAGTGATCACTCTGATATGTACTTTACCAAGGTTGCGAAGGAGTTTCTCTTGAATATTGACTCATATACTGTTACATAGATCCACTTTATATTGGTCTGTGGATATGTCTTGTCGTTTCATAGATCCACTGTGTATTTTTCGTGGCTACAATCAGTTCATGTCATGGAAGTATAGATCCACATTGTATCTTTGGTGTCTATACTCTTTGTTAATATAATTATGGATCCGCAGTGTATCTTATGGCAGCCATAACTTGCAAGTCTTTATCACCTAAGCATAGGTATGCCTGCCTTGGGTTTGAAACATGTAATAATATTTGTTTGATGGTTGTGTGCATCTTCTACCAAGTTCTCCACGTCCATACCCTTGCTCAAAAAAGTCTACAAAGTACTTCAATAATCAGTTTCTGTCTTCTAACTTTGCACTTTGGGGGGCAATCTGTTACACATCAAAATTATTCATTTCAATGATGACCTATCATCTTCATTACAAGTGTCGCAAGTGTCTCATTTTGACCACAAGTGTCGCAGAAAACATACAATCATATTGCCCATGTCATGTCTTAAACAACATCACAAGGAACACTTGAAGACACCCTCAGAGACTGGTTAAAGAAGAAGAAATCATTTGATAAAGATTACAAAGCTTTTTCCATGAAAAAACCCACTTAAAAATGAATTTTGAAGGATAGAGGTCCCCTACCCACTGTCATGGAGTGTCATCACTCCCTACCCTTCTTTGGGGGAGCGTTCCATCACTTTGTGCGCCCTTCTAGGGGAGCGCTGGGCTTTTTTAAGGAAATTTTGGGAAGCGATCCCCTACCCATTATCAGGGAGTTCTGACGCTCCCTACCCTTCTTTGGGGGAGTGTTGCAACACTATGTGTCCCATTCTGAAGGAGCATTGGGTTGTTTAAGGAAATCTTGGGCTGTTGAGGAAAATTAGGGAAAAATCCCCCTCATCTCTGGAGTTGGTTGGATTCGAATATAAGTTCAAGGTTGGATCTTAGGGAAGATCCACAACTAATGGAGAAGGATCCTCAACCTATCCCAAGAATCTCTAAGGTGGTTGGATCTCTCCAAGATTATATAAGGAGGCCTTCTCATGGTGAAATAGATGGAGTTTTAGAGATACCAAACTTATGATCTCATGAGAAGTGGTATTGAGGACATTGAAGGCATCAAACTTATGATATCATAAGGGAGATAATCAGTGAGGCATAGTTATTTTTTATTGTGGATAATTTGAGCAAGGGGATGGACAAGGAGAGCTGGAAGAGGTTGTTGCAACTTCATCAAAGGTATGTAAGTATTTCTATCGATTTCTCATTAATACATGTGCTTGGCATGTTTCTTTCAAGGTTGTGTATGCCTACATGAACTTGTCTTTGATAGATAGATCTAGTTTTGAATTAATCATGGTAGAATAAGAAGTTTTTTTGTCTTTGTTGTTATTGGATTGCAGGACTTGTTGAAGAGCTTGGGGATCAAGGTTCAACTTGGATTGGGCAAGGAAAAACAATGTAAAAAGGTGCATCTTCTTCCTTTTCTATATTTGATTGAATTAGCTAGGTTTAAAAGGATGTCAGTGACCAGATTTAGCACCTTTATGTCTTGATATTAGAGATTTAGGGTTCAAGAGGAAATCCACCTGTTCGTAGGGGGAAATTAATTTATGTTACAGGAAAATCACCCTGCGGATAGGTGGATTTCCTCTTGAACCCTAAATCTCTAAGATCAATACAGAAAGGTGTTAATTTTGGTCACTGACATCCTTTTAAACCTAGCTATGTCAATCAAATATAGAAAAGGAAGAAGATGTACCTTTTTACGATGTTTGTCCTTGCCCAGTCCAAGTTGAACCTTGATCCCCAAGCTCTTCAACAAGTCCTACAATCCAATAATAGCAAAGACAAAACAACTTCCTATTCTACCATGATTAATTCAAAACTAGATCTATATATCAAAGACAAGTTCATGTAGGCATACACAACCTTGAAAGAAAAAGTCCAAGCATATAATTAATAATTATATTATTAATTATTAATCTAGAAGAATGTCTTTCCAATGTTGTCCAAACATCAACAGTTTGGATGATGCAAATAGTTTGTTTGCATTTAGGAAAAAAATGGAAAGAAAAGCAGTTTACTAAGACATCAAACTTTGATCAAGTGATATTGGATAAGTGGTAGACAAAACTCCATTCTCTCCTCAGTATAATGGCAGCATGGCACTCGTGAAGTTATGTACACAGAACATGTTTTGTTGTATTCCTAGGATTATATGCATGATGAAAATCAAAGTTATTTCCTATTCTATGAAATTCAAAGCATATTAAGTTTATAGACTTTGAAATATATAAAATTTTATTGTTTTATGTATTTTATATGGTTTTCTTTTGAGTTTGATATATATATATATATATATATATATATATATATATATATATATATATATATATATATATATATATATATATTTTTTTTTATGNATATATATATATATATATATATATATATATATATATATATATATATATATATATATATATATATATATATATTGTTTTTCATGTGGCAAGGAACAATGAAATCGACACATATTCAAGACACACACAGAACATAAAGTAAAATGGGTTGTGGATAGTGGATGTTCAAAGCATATGACAAGTAGAAAACAACTCTTTGTTGAACTAGATGAAGGAAAAGAAGGTATAGTCACCTTTGGAAATGATTAATCAGCTAGGATAGTTGGAAAAGGAACTATATGTCTAAACAACAAGAAAATCATGGCTGAAAATGTATTATTGGTTGAGGAAATAGAACATAACTTATTGAGTGCAATTCAAACCTGTGATAAAGGTCTCTTTATGATTTTTGATTCAAAAGGATGTCAAATCAGGGATATAAAATCAAATAAACTAGTTGGAACAACCACAAGAACTTCAAGCAACATTTACATACTAGATGAAGAAAAAGAAAAAT
>ML778397.1:2588203-2645499 GCA_009831015.1 Picea engelmannii
GATGAACTCCAAAGTGGTCCCCTTATGGTGAAATCCCTCACGGGAAGACGCTTTGCAGATTGAGTTATCCTAGAAGAATGGTTGGAGGACCCATGCTTGTATGTGGAATAATGAGATGAAGATCAAGGAAATTGTTGGTGAAACTATCCTATATGGATATTTCTTGTCATTCCATTTCTGGTGGTATGTGTAATGTCACATAAATCCTCATGGTTTGAGAGTTATGGCCTTACGAAGATGAAGGACCCCCACATGAAGGCTTGAAGCCCCCAAGGTCAAAGAAGTCAAAGTGACCTAAAAGAAGAAATCGTTATTTAAATGATAAAGTAAAGTGACAAAGTCAAGGTGGATTATTTAAATAATAAAGACAAGTGAAAAAAATAAAGAAATGATAAAGTAAGATGAGAAAATCAAGAAGGAATATTTAAATGATAAAATATTGGAGAAATTTCTATTTATGGAAAGTGGTTAACCCTAAAATAAGGAAAATAGGTTAAGTGACCTAGAAATGGGTTAAGTGAACTAAAAATGGGTTAATTGAACTAGAGGATGAAAGTATAAATATGATAGCAATGGTCTCTTGTAGATCATCCTTTTTGTGAATCAATGGAGAGCTTCTTGTGAGAATATCTTTTGGAGTATTGATGGAGAGCTTCTTGTGAGAGCTTCTTGAGCATTTTTGGTGTGGAACACTTGAGAATATTAAACATATATAGGTGACTGAGGTAACCAAGGATATTCAAGCCAAATTTTAGAAGGAAAGTGAAGAAAAGAGGGCCGGAATTGAAGGGAGGATAAATTCTTTTGATGATGCTTTCTAAGGTATGTTATTTACAGGTCATCTCACCATTTTCGCTATAACTTTTTTTATATAATGATTCAGACCATGAAATTGCTATGACATTGAGAAAAAATACCCAAGTATATGTGTTAAAAAATTCATCTTTTGGATCGTTTTATTTTTGGAGTTACACGCCGTGGAAAATAGGGTTTGTGGCTAGTCCTGAAACTAGTCAAAAACAGGTGTTTCGGGTAAAAACGTCATAAATTCTTCATAAAAGATCCAAATTAAGTGAGAAAAAATGTATTGGTTAGGTTAAAGGATGTAGTATGTTGTGTAATAGTTTCAGATCAATTCAATGAATATTTTGTGCAGGACACGCTCTACAAGGTCACTCTCTAGAATAAGCCAAAATTCAGCAAGGTATGTCATTTTTTCTATAACGCCTTTTCTGAGAGGTTCCAAGTAGTTCCACCTGGAGTAATTTCATAAAACACATTGAATAAGATTGTATATCAATTTCATATCTTTATTAATTACAGGTACAAAGTTATGATTATTTCAAGTTGGGGTTGTTGACTAATCCAAAAATAGTCATGGTTGAGACAAGCAGTTGATGAGTTGGCACATACATGAGGTGTATAGTTGATGATGTTGGTACATATTGATGAGTCATTTTTTATGATTATTTGACACATTATTGGTATATACTTGGTACATGTTTGGATTCACTTGTTTATGGTACAGGTTGATTACAGGTTGTTTGGCACAGGTTGGTGCATGGTTGATGCACTTGACAGATTGATATATGTTGAGAATTGTTGCCTCATCTTAGTTGGTGTTGAGAATGTAAGCTGAGTCATGCATATAGAGCTGGTTCTCTTGTATATTTGTACTTTATTTAGTTGTTGCTGAAAAACCCCCAGATTGAAGTCCATAATAAAAAGAAAAATTGTACATACATCTTGTGTTCTTCGTGTTCCTTGTGGAGATGATTTGTTGATGATATGTTGTTGATATGTATTCACACCTAACTAATTATAAATGACAGCATTGAGTAATGAGCAAATTTTGAATGTTAACTAAGGAGTTTTTGTGTAAGAGGGAAGTTTTGGGAAAAAGATCCCCACACTCATTCANAGTGTGGCAGGTGTGTCCAACACTTTAATTTTTTCCATTTTTCCAAGAAAAAATAATCAAAGTTTTTCAAACCAATGAAAATAAATGTAACTTGATTGATCCATCTTTTCTTCAAAATCATAGTAAAATAATAGGAAAACAAAAATAAAAAAAAACGAACACTTTACAAACTAAAAATAAAATATATACAAGAAACATTGTAGATGAAACAATAAAATCAGCCAGGTTCAACATAGTGTTCCATATGTGAACCATTATTCATGTAAGAGAATAATTGTCCATCTGTGTCTTTTAGTAAATCAGAGTTGTTTCCAACAATAGAGGCAATTATGTAAGGACCTAGCCATAAATTTTGAAACTTAGAATGCTTACCTTTATCGTCATGAGTAGAATCTCATAATAGAACTTTTTCATCAACTGCAAAAGTAGTTGATTTATCCCTCTTATCAAAATATTTATTAATAGTATGTTGTCTCTTTTTAATATTTTCAAGAGAAAAACTCCTCTCTTTTTTTCTAAAGCCAGCAAAGCATGTAATCTTTAAGGGATATCAGTAGAATTCAACTCTTCTAGCTATAATGTTAATCTAAGGGAAGTTAATTCAAATTCCATAGGCATGATTACTTCTTGGCCATATAATAATTGAAAAGGAGTATCGCTTGTACTTGTTTTTGTGGTGGTACGATATGCCCATAATGCATAAGTCCGTAAAGTATGCATTGGCGAGGTTTATCATTAATGATCCTTTTGAGAAATTTGACCAAATTTTTATTCGTCGATTCAGCTTGCCCATTTCCTTGTGGGTAATATGTTGATGAAGTGAATTGTTTCACTCCAAATTTGTTAAGAAATTGGGTCAATTTTCCATATATAAATGTTGGTCCATTATCATAAATAATTTTGATTGGAAGACCAAAACAAGAAAAGATATTCAAATCTAAAAAGGAGATTATCTACTCATCATGTGCATGTTTAAAAGGAACTGCTTTGGTCCACTTTGTAAAGTATTATGTTGCAGTTAAAATGAAAATATGACTAGCAAAATATGAGGGATTGATTGGTCCAATGAAATCCAATCCCCGTTTAGAAAAAGGAAAGTCAGGTAAAACTGGTTGTAGAGGCATGGCAGAGAACTTTTCTCTACTAGTAGACTTTATAGGCATGTTCAAACTTATATGAATCTCTAAAAACTAAAGGCCAATAATAACCAGTTCTTAAATATTTGTGAGCAGTGGCTTTGGCAGCAAAATTTCCACCAATGTGAATATTTGAATATGTTGACCCGTGAATTTCTTTTAAAATCCTTTGGGTTGTTGTATCATCAACACAATATAACAATAATTTGTCAACAATCCCATGAAACATTGAATTATTCAAGATTAGATATTTAGAGGCCTCAAGTCAAGTCCTTATTCATTCATGATATTCAAGATTATTAGGACATCTCTCATATTGAAAATAATAAATTGTATCTTGATACCAAGGATGTGTTGTTAAATCAAGGTTTCCATATTCAATCAGAAATAGTGCATAGAAGGCATCCTTGTTTTCAGAAGAATTTCTTGGTTCAGTGTGTTGAGCTAGGTGTAAGGCTAGATCATGTCTCTTGATTGTATTGGAAGTTGTGATCGTGAAATCGTGTTCCTAGGTATTAGCAAGCCAATGTGCAAGCTTTCTATACAAGTGTGTTTGTGAAAGAAATAATATTATTGCATGTAAAGGGACTTTTACTTGAGTATGCTTGCCTAAGATAAAGTGGCAAAATTTTTCAATAGCTTTAACAAGAGAAAATGTGTGTTTTTCAATTAAAGTATATTTGAATTCATCATCAAAAAAACTTTGACTCGTGTAAGTTATCGGTTTCTCATTGCTCTGATCACATTTCTGAAGAAGAATTATAGAGATTACTTCTTTAGTGGAATTTGTATATATGATAAAATTATTTTCAAAATCAAGTTTTTCTAAAGCAGGTGCAGAGCTAATTACTTTTTTTTATTTCTACAAAAGCCTTTTCAGTATCATCATTCCAAGAAAAATATCAATCTTGCTTCAACATATTATGTATAGGTTTTACCATTCTAGTAAAATCAAGAATGAATCGCCTAACAAATTTAATCTTACCCATGAATGATTGGATTTCCTTCTTGGAGGATGGGGCTTGAAGATTCTAAATTGGAACAACCCTCTCTGGATCAACACTAATTCCTAATTCGTATACAATATGTCTGAGGATTTTTCCTGTAGTGACATGAAAATTGGTTTTGTAGGATTCAAAGACATTCCAAATTTTCTGCAGGGAAGAAAAATTTGTTTTATATGGTCAAAATGATCTTCTCGATTTTTTGAATAAATGGTTAAATCATCAAGACAAATTTTAATTATTTTACCGATCAAATTATCAAAAGCTATCTTCATAGCTCGTTGAAAGGTAGCACCTACATTAATTAATCCAAAAGGCATTTCTTCATAAGCGAAGGTGCCCCAATATGTGGTTAAAGTGGTTTTATACTTGTCAATCCTCTTGACACAAATTTGATTGTATCATGAAAGCTCGTCGAAAAGTGACATCGTCTGGGATCCTGCCACTTGTTGTAAAATAAGTTCCATACTAGGAAGAGAGAAATTACCCTTAACACTTGCCTTGTTCAAGGCTCAGAAATCAACACATAATCTAATGTCTATGTTATTTTTCCGTACAAGGACAAGGTTAGATGCCCATTCTAAATACTTAATAGGAAAGATTATATTGGCATTTATAATATTTTCAATCTCTTTCCTAATTGTTGCTTTCAATGTAGGATTGATTGGCCTCTATCTTTTCCTTACTGTTTTTGCTTCTTCCTTAATAGTAATTGCATGTTGAATTATGTTAGGATCAAAACCACGTAAATCCTCATAACACCATGCATAGACATCTTTAAATTCATGGAAAATATCCATAAATTCCTTCTTTTCTTGTTCTAAACATTGAGTTCCAATCTTTAGTCTTTGGATTTTCATGAGCCCCAATGTTCATGGAAATGGTACTTCTTATCTTTCTTTTTTATCCCTCCTCTTTATTTTCCTTTTTTTTGTTTACATCATTGGACGAGAATGAGATTTCCATAGGAGTCAACCATTTTGAATTTTTTTTTTATGTTTCAACAACTCATTCTGTAAAATGGCACATATACTTTCATCAATAGGAAAAACTTGCCAAGATTCAACATTGTCTAGAAAATGAGGACAATATAATGACATAAATGTACAATCTAGCCTCTCAAGGAGAAATTGTCTTGTAGGACTAGCTACAAAAACAGCAAGCCTATCTACCATAGAATTTAGGTCTCTCCCAATATGAGTAATGTTGAAAGATAGAAGATTAGAGATTAATTACCAAACTGGTTGTGTATATCTTTTTAGCAATTTATTATATGGGGTATAAATTCTTCTAATGATATTGAAAATAAGTTCAAAATCCCCAAAAATAGAAAGATGATAACAACCAGGATTGAATGCATTCTCTATTCCAAGAATCAAGGCCTTAAATTATGTTACATTATTAGTACATGCAAATTCTAATTTGTAAGAGAAATTGTGAATTTTTCCTACGACTGAATACAATACTATACCTTCTCCATTACCTTCACTAGAGCATGCACCATCAAAGTGCATGTGCCACATACCATATTCATGGTCAAGAAGCTATGCATCAGAATCATTATCTTCTTCTAGAAATATTGAGTACACATTGATATCCTCTTCAATGTAATTTACATGCGGTTGAGGAACTCTTTCAATGTATGGTGAGATTCGTCCCTCCCGAAGAACAATTATATTCTTTCCATTTTTTGGAAGGGAAATGTGTGTTCCATCCATAGAAATGTATCCATTGGTTAATGTTTTCCAGACTCTTCCTAATATTACAGAATAGTTGATAACTGGCATATCAATTATTTGAATATTACAAGTGGTCTTTATCTCAAGGTGATCACACAAAACCAAAGTTACATGCTTGATTTCATCAATAATGGCTTTTCGCTGACTATTGTAATACAACATATGTTTTAAATTTTCATTGGTACATGAAATACCTAACTCTTCTGTGATAATATTAGACATAAAATTGGGGCCAGATCCCCCATCAATTAGACAACATAAAAAGTAGTGTTTTTTACATAACTTATAGTATTACATACACCTATTTTATTTATATACATTTCTTCTTCGTTCTATTTTTCATTCAAACGGGCATCGGTTGAATATTTACCTTCCATAAAATCTTTCATATGCCTTTGTTGTTCAGGGACAATCACCATGTCTAAAAAAGATGCATCTGCTTTGATTGTAGCCAATTGTTTCAACATATTATATTTAGATTAATAAGATGAGGTGGAAACCTCTAGACTATGAGTACCCCTTATGATTTGAGGATCAATTTGATGAGAGGATGTACTCAGAGAAAAATTGGTTTTAGGAGGACCAACTTTTCCCTTGCTCTAATAATATTTATTTCGAGTATCAACCATCATCACATCCTCTTCATTATCCCAATATAAGGAAACAATTGTTGTATCAAATATTTTTCCAAAGATACATTCTCTTGCATTCCTTTTGATCTCACAAGTGTCCTCATCATGATTCTTCTCATATAAATTACACCAAGTTCTTGAGAGAACTGCCTTAGGCTGAAAACTATGAGTCTAATTTCTTAAGGTATTCTGGGTGGAGGTTTCTACAGAGGTATAAGACACCCATTTTCTTCTGAAAGAAAACATTTTTTTTGTTCATATCTTGTACAAGTTGTAACACAGTTGACATGTCAGTTTATTTAACATAATCTTCAACAGGAAGTCGTGTTCTTGTCAAATGCTCCTCTAACTCTAAACAAGCTTGTAATGCAGATCTCAGACTATTAGTATTCTTTTCTTCCAACCTATGGAAATAAGTGGAAGGTAATGCATTGCAATAATTCATTAAGGAAGCTTTATTGTGTGGTCGAATTATTTTCAGAATCTAATTGTATAATTTGGTGAAATGTAAGTTAAAATACTTGATTGTTTCACCTTTTGTGTAAACAATTTTATTGTAATCTTTTAAAAAATCCATTGGACTTTGAGGTTATCCATATGTTGATTTAAACCAATAAGATAATTCATCCCAAGTCTTAAATATCTTAGGTGATAATTCAAAGAAATCGACAGCAACCTTTCCTTCCAAAGAATTAACAAATAGTCTCATGCATGTATCACATTTGCCCGAATATTGTGGCATGCATTTGAAAAAACAAACAAATGTTCATTAACCGAAATAGTTCCATTGCCAGACAATGTAGGAAAATAATTTTAGACTTTGGAAGAGGAATGGTGTCTAGATCCATATCTAAAGGAGAGGACACATGCCATGGAGTAACATTTTCATCCTTTTCAAATTGGAATAAATTGTATTGTTTGATAACTTGTAGGATTTGTGGTTGATTGGAAAGGATTAAAATGACTCTACATGCTTACGATCAAGGAAAAAGAAGAAGCTTGTGATGAATTAGGTCTACTAGTACTACTGAAACCATCGAAAGAAGTCATTATATATTTCCTAGGAGGAAAATATATTGATGTACTTGTTACCTCAGTCTAAAAATCAAATAAGGATATTATAAGACTTGGTTGAAAGCATTCTAAGACTTCTTTTCTCCTTCCTATCTCAAAGAAAGGATCAAATTTAGGGGGATGACCTTTTGTTCATCTTGATGAATGATATTGGGTGGTCATAAGACAACCTTATATTAAGGAGGATGATTATGAGCCTTTCTTTGAACAACTCCTCTTTTTTCTTGGATTTCAATATCCCGAGCGATAACCTCCCAAGAACGTTCAAGTTCTTCATGGGTTAGGGAAGTTTATAAAAGACATAAGGTGGTACTTCTTTGGTCAGGAAGAGGAAACCTTATGTTTGGTTATTGTGGGGTAGGCAAATTCATTAAACAAAAAGAACAGAAAAGAAATAAAATAAAATAACCTTAGAGTAAAAGAACTCCCCAGTATGGTTGCCAAATAAATGTTAGAGGAAGGAATGGAAAAAACCTCACTCAAACATTTTTGAATCTCACTAGGCTAGGTGAGATAGACGAGATTATAATCCTGGGCTTATAGCCTGTCAAAATTCTTAGTCAAACCTCTAGAAATATATTCTTGGATCCAATGCTATTATAGAAATTTGTATCTTTTATGTGAAATAAATTTACAGATAGAACAAGCACTTGGAAAATGAATTTATAAAATATATGAATAAGAAAATGCAAGATAGAAAAAATCTGAAAATCAGTGTACAACAAGTCTCATAAATGAGAAGAAATCAGCAAATAACTTTATTGATATCAATCTGAGTTACAACTGATTTTATATTTTCAAACCCCTACGAGGGTTTGGATCATAATTAGAATTAGAAGTCTAAGATGTTATTTGACTCATACATAGATAACTAGTGTCTCAAAATAACAATACTAGAACTGAAAATTGAACTACATCAATCCAAGCTACAAGTGCATCATTGTCTTGACTTTGCAAAACTAGCATTAATCAACACTGAAATAATTTCAGAAATTCCAACTAAAACTAAACAAACTTTCAAGAAGAATGGATGACCTTGGAGCATGTCAATAATCAATGCTTCCTAGTCCTTTCTTCACCACCTTTAGAATAGCCCTGCTATCAAAAAGATAACTTAGCTCTAAATATATTCAAAGTGGAATGAATGAACATATATTCTCACTTAAGGCAAGAACAAACCTTATTAGAAGTTTTCTCTCTCTATTTTCTCATGCTCTTCATTTGTCTTTCTTTTCTCCTTTTATGTCTTCAAAAAGTAGTTTGATTAGTTCAGCTACCTTTTGTTTTAAAGTTAAATAAATTTAGTTAGGAGAGGACAACTTTTATTTATAATAAGGGTAAATTAATAATAAATAATAGGTGGGGTCCCCTATAGTCTTCATTCCTTTATTTCCAAAATTTTCCTTGTAACTCTAGCATATAATTAAACATCATGTATATATCAACATCAAAAAGTAACCAATATAAACATGCCACATCAACAAACACTTGTACATACCAAAAATATCAAAATGGCACGATATTAAAAGTTTTCAAAAATAACATCATGTGTTTGTTGTCCAAAATATGCATCAAATGTTGAGGTGGAAATGTCATCATACAAATTTAATTGAATTAGAAATAATACCTTTTGTTACATAATGCCTCTCTTTGCCTACTGTTTCTGAGAGAGCATCCATGTGCTTAAGTAATTCTTTATCAACATACTTATTTTCTTCCACTTTCTCGATCTTAGGGTGCATATCATTGAAAGTAATGTTTCTCTCATTACTTTCTACTTGCGATGAAGGCTATTTTGACTGTATGGGAGAGGATTTGGATTACTAAGAGCTTGGTGAATTGAAAGGTTGTTTTCCTTTGTCCATTTTGGATTCAATAGGCATCACTTTGTAGTTTCTAGGGACTTGAATTGACTAGGCCATAGAGGTAGCAGATGCAACATGAGGCATAAAATGGAAAGGAGGAGGAGGTGGAAAAGGATTATCAAGACAACAGGCTCTGCCAGAAGGAGGATTTGCAAGAATATTTTCCCAACCATCATTGGTTCTTTGCAAATAAGGTTTAGGGAAGTCAACAATACTAGGATGTGGCTATATGGGAGGATTAGGAGGAGCTTGAGGAGGTGACAATGCAGGATGTCTAGCAAGATTTAGGAAGTCGGTTTGCACCAATTGATTAACCTCTTCATAATCAACATCAAAATTTAAATAGAATATTATCTTCTTTTTTCTTCCCTATTGCAAAAACACATTGGGCACTCTTCCTCTTCGACCCTTGTTACCTTTGTTTCCACTCTAGTTACTTCCCCGATTGAAAAATATCATCTATATATATCATCATTCCAATTAGTAAAAATACAAGACACGGTATATAAAACATCTAATACAACTTTGCTTGAAATGATTAAGCTATGGCTCTAAAAAAGACAAATTAATTCAAACATGCAAGGGAAAAATGAGTGGGAATGAAGGAAAACATGGAAGAAAAAACACATATGACAAGCAGCCCTATCACTATTTTGCTTTCAAAAATATGAATTGTACACTTCTTTGCAACATTTTTTTTCTGTATGAACAGTTTATTATATATTTTGAACAAGGGAAATGAGCATAAAATGACTTAATAAATGACTAGAAAACAATGACAAAGGGAGTTGTAATTATCGAAAAATTATATGAGATGGCAGGAATGCATGAAAATTTCATGTTCATTGTCTACAAACAGTCAATCATTTATGTTCATAACCTTGTATAATTCTCCATTGTACATCTAATAATATATGTAAAGTTCCTTTCAGAAAGTTATAAATATTTTTCCAAAACATTCATGAATTCCCATATTATACCTTTTGTCCACATTGTCTTTCCAAACTATATAATGATACAAGTTTACTACATCCAAATCAAGATGGAAATGCCATAAAACAATATCAATTCCATATATAAGGTCTTCTTTCATGAACCAATATTATAATAACCCTCTTTAAGAGGTTTATCTTAATCAATTACATAAACAGGGGGAATAATCACATGGAATTAAAATAAAAAGTGCTTGGGAGAAAATGGGAATAATTCCTAAAAATGATAAAAAAAAATGTGGGGATAATGTCGAGTTTATGTAAAACATAAATTTTCATTTATATAGTAAACCTTGTATCCTTTGTCAATTATACATTTTCTCTTGAGACGTTAACAACTCAATCTCAGGATCGGACTTTAACTTTGCAAATTACTTGAATGTATAGTTGTCAATGATTTCAACTAAAATTTACTTCTTTTTATAGTCGAACCCATTTCTCAATATCATGTATATTTAGGACTGTGCAAAGGCTGATATCAAATTAAATTTAGGAAAAAAGGCTTAACATTATAGCCATAAGGAGAGAGAATGGGTGTGGCTTCAATCTTGGAATAATGGGTAAAGAAAGTGTTGAACTATAACTCTTGAATTTCTACAAATGAAACAACCATAACTCTTTTTAGTTAAACAAGAATTAAATCGGAACAGAGCTATGAGTTGAAAGGAAAAAAGGACTCAATTTATAACAAGTTTATATCATATAGAAATTTATACTAATTCATCAATACTAGCAAGGGTTTGAGCTCAGGTAGATAAGGAAGAATAAAAAGGTTTAGTGCTATAGCCAGCAATGAATCAAAGGGAACACAACCTCTACAATGAACGGGAGTAAGGTCGAGCACTAAATGTGCATAACTCTGTAATAAACCCAAAAAAAAATCAAGCCATAACTTATGAGCTTGAATCCGATCTTTTAATATTTCAAATGAGAATGGACATGGTCATAGCATGTATGACTTACATCGAACTGCATACAACTTAAAACAAATATTTCATATGACCAGGGTTCGAACCCATATAACAGAGAAAAAAACCAATGCTATATTCACATTCTTCTTTGAAATGAACACTTATAAGCTCAAGTTCGAAACCGTGTAGCAGAGTTAGCAAATATAAAAACGAGTTCGAGTAATATCATTGTTGGTCCCTCCCTCCAACGCTCCAGACCGGGACTCATGTTCCACTTGTTTTCTCTCACCATAACACTTGGACCTCATATTTGAGATGCGCAGGGATATGCAGGAAAATTTACACAGGCATACCTTACTTAGCATTTGTCTCGACATATTGTACGATGCTCTCTCGGGTTCGCAGAGTCAACAAAGGTGCTCGACCTGTGCAAAACCATTCGTCTTCTCTCCCACTGGTGGAACTCACGAAGGCACATGCTTCACTTGTTCATTCATTGCTTAATCTTTTTCCTTTTAGCTCTATGCACTGTAATTGTCAAAATGTTGTAGGAGTTTTCATTTCCATGTTTAGGATTCTCTCTTCTTGCTCAAACAATTTAGACGTTGAAGCTCACAACCACCTATTTCGGTTTCCATTTTTTTGGTGAAACAGGTGGTGGTTTTTTGCTTTGGTCTGGATAGCATATCAGGTAGCCACTTGTTCTAGTTTCCACTTGTCTGGTAGAATAGGTGGCAAGTCTCTAGATATTGTTTTGTTATGTATGATTATGACATCATTTTGAGGCAATAAAAAATTTTATTTATAAAAAAAATATCATTGTTGGTCATATAAAAATTGCAACAGTGAACAGATTCGAACTCAGCCTCAAGCCAAGGCTCAAAATATATTCATTATAACAAAAATGGGTTCAACCAATAACCCTCAAAATATATTCATTATAACAAAAATGGGTTCAACCAATAACCCTGAACTCAGCAAAATAAATAAATAAGGATTTTTTTTAAGGCTTGGTCACATCAACAGTGGATGGAATGTATTCAAGTTCGAACCCAGGTTGAAACTCATAAAATGTTTACCATAATGTTTACCATGATAAATTGGGTTCGACTCATTTCAATTTAGAGCCATTCTTCTAACAAATATTTAGGAGAATGGAAAGTGATAATATGAATTGAGATAAGAATGCATATAGAAGATGGCCAAAAAAAAAAACATTTTATTTTCGTTTGCAAATAAAAAACCTCGAACAGTATTCAACATACTTCCATTTCATGAGATAAAAGCAGGGAAAAGCACATGCAAATTGATTTCCAATCAATTTCAAAGCCACTACTATTTCATCAACTCACAAAATATATGCAAAAGATGCTACATAGATTGGAACGCACATATTTTTCAAAAGAGCACTTGTATACCAGTAGTGGAGGCTGAGACGGTTGCAGCAACTACCAAAAGAAGGGTTTCCCAAAAGTTGAGTTGAAGCTCTTCCTCCACATACCAAACTCAAACAAAATGACAAAAACCCCAAGCAACAAGAGATAGTAAAGCCCAGGCATGTGGGAGTTAATTCCCACATCCTTTCCATTCATTCCATGGCCATCCCATCATGTCAATATTCCAACCTCATACCATATGCATATGCCAACTCACACATTGCATCGACATTATTCCATATGAACATTAAAACGAAACCATATAAACCTTGGATTGGAACTTATGTTATGTGTTATGTCAATTAAATGTTACCTCCAACATATCACTTCAATGTTGTACCCTATGATGTCCATATAAACACGTATATCCATATTTATAGGCCAGGGATTATACCTTTGTGTATAAAATAACCATATGTATCATGTCGATTTAAATTATACACCTCAAAAAACCATATACTATATAGTTCGTAAAAACAAAACTTCACCTTCATGTGTCTTGAATATGTGTTGATTGCATTGTTCCTTGCCACATGAAAAATGGTATATATATATATAACTCAAAGCAAACAATATAAACTATATAAACCATTAAAAGTTTATATATTTCAAATCTATAAACTTAATATGCTTTGAATGTCATAGTATAGGATATAACTTTGATTTCAATCATATATATAATCAGAGGAACACAACAAACCATGTTCTTTGTACATAACTTCATGAGTGCCATGCTGCCATTATAGTGAGGAAAGAACAGAGTTGTGTCTGCCACTTATCCAATATCACTTGATCAAAGTTTGATGTCTAAGTAAATTGTTGTTTTTGATATATATATATATATATATATATATATATATATATATAACTCAAAGAAAACCATATAAACTATATAAACCATTAAAAGTTTATATATTTCAAATCTATAAACTTAATATGCTTTGAATGTCATAGTATAGGAAATAACTTTGATTTCAATCATACATATAATCAGAGGAACACAACAAACCATGTTCTTTGTACATAATTTCATGAGTGCCATGCTGCCATTATAGTGAGGAAAGAACAGAGTTGTGTCTGACACTTATCCAATATCACTTGATCAAAGTTTGATGTCTAAGTAAATTGTTGTTCTTGCCATTTTTTTTAAATGTAAACAAATGCTTTACATCGTCCAAACATGTGTATTGATAAACACCGCAAGAAATTTGAATCAATATACCATTACTTCAAAGCATCATAACTGAAATGATATCTCAACTGAAAAGATGATATTCTAACATGTTGAAGGAAATGTTATGCGGGGAAATAGTCACTTTAGTGTGTTTTCTCCTAGGGGATCCCACCTATTATTATTTCATTATATATATATATATATGCTTTGCAATACTTTGCAAGTTTTTATAGTAGGTGACAAATTATTGAGTCTAGAGAACTCACTTACAGTAATGGCTATCAGAAGTCATTAAATGAGGCTTTATACAGTAGAAAATGTAATGTTCCAATCAGTTGGAGTAATACACTCTGACCAGATATGTTGAAAGAGATTGAACAAGAAATAGTTCAGATTAAGCAAAATTAGAAAGTGGCTCAAGACAGGCAGAAGATCTGTGTTGACGGGAAGAGAAACAATAAGGAATTCAAAGTAGGAGATCATGTCTATATTTGGGTGAACCCAAAAGACCTTTTATTATAATAGGAACTTGTGCCAAGTTTTCATCTCGCTATTGTGGAACATTTGAATTTTTAGAGAGAGTGGGGCCAGTTTCATATAGGCTCGCATTGCCTCCTATTGTCAAGGCACGTGATGTATTCCAAGTATCTTTTCTTAAGAAATATATTCATGATTCTACTCATGTTATTAATTGGAGTGTGATACAAGGGGACCAGAAGGAGAGTTCCATCCCAAGCCTCAATTCATACTTGACGGGAATTAGACATTGGTCTGGAACCAAGCTATCACACAGGTCAAGGTGCAATGGACGAACTTTGGAGCAAATGAGGCTACATGGGAACTAGAGGATGCCATGAAAAAATCATAACCATTTTTCTTTGATGTATAAAACTGTTTTGTGGTAGGTGAAAACATTGAGGACATTGTTTCCTTTAAGGTGGAGGGGAATTTAACACCTTATTTTTCACTGGTTTGTAATAAGAATTATGACTTAATATTGTTGTGAGTTATGTTGGAAATGTTTAACAGGTAGCATATGCTTGTCATTGATGGCAAGTACAGCAATGAAGATGGCATGTGTACAGGAAGAACGTACAAAGGATTGATGGCATGTTTTTACAGGATGACAGGCAAACAAAAGACAAAGTTCAGAGAGGTGAATGATCGCGCGTAGACGTCAGAATCCTTTAAAGATTCAAGGAGAATAAGCTCAGGAGGCATAGCGTTCTTATACGTGCAAGAAGCACAGGAAAGAGACCAAGAGTCGTCGGATCTCACTCGAAAATCCCGACAGTTGTTGGATCGGGAGAAGCTGTGCAAATGTTAAGCGCAGTAGTTGGCGTACAGAAGAAGTGATCTGCACCGTCAGATTGGAAGCGGATACCCGACAGCCGTCAGATCTGCAAAAGATGCGAGGGAGATAAGCCATCGGAGAATCGGGGATCGGGACTTTGAAATGTCCAATTCATTCGACAATGACAACTCTGAAATCGCGATATGCGATTTCGCGACTTGATCGCAGTCGTTAAAGCAAGCATGAAGATCTGGACCGTTGATTCTTTTCATCGGAGAATCGGGAATCGGAGTTTCACGAGTCCCGTGAACAATGACAACGAAAATCCCGAAATCGCGATATGCGATTTCGCGATGTAATCACAGCCGTTGGATAAGACGTGTTCTGGACCGTTGATCACAGGCCGTATCGGAGAATCGGGAATCGAGGTTTCGCGACTCCAGTGAACAAGTGCATCAGAAACCCCGAAATCGCGAAATGTGATTTCCCGATACGAAAGATAGTGTGTGGGCCACCTCGAAAGATCAGAGCCGTCCATCTGGAAGGACGCGTGGCAAAGGATCGGGCGCCGTCGGGAAATCAGAGATCCCGGTGACAAGGGATTTACGCATTGTGAAATCGCAATGAAAGAAATCTCGATTGAATCTGGACCGTCAAATCCAGAAATGACCAGGATTGTTGATCACAGCTCGTATCGAAATTTCGGGGATCATGAATTCAAAAGGGCAAGAACACACTGCAACAGAAACCTCGAAATCGCGAAATGCGATATTGCGATTCAATTGCAACCGTTGAGTCAAGATCGCATCTGGATCGTTGATTTCCTTCAATGGAGAATCGGGGATCGGAGGATCGGGGATTGCGTAGGCATGTGCATGGTGACATCGAAAATGCCGAAACCCCGATGAGAGGTTTGACCGAGGTCATGTGTTGACGGTCATATGGTCCAAGGCCTATAGCCAGCAGGGATAACGCGTGGAAAGGAGCGTCGAGATTTGGACGATCGGGAATCATGCAGGTGTATGCATTGAGGCATCACAAACCCCGTAGCCCCGACGAGGTAAGGTTGTGGTCACGGTGTGACGGTCACGTTGACTGGGAGCTAAGCTCAAGGGAGCTAGCGTATGGAATTTCGAAACCAGATTTAAACAGGCGCGCACATGTTTAATTCAAAAAAAAAAAAAGGGGAGCCTGATTTCCCCCGAGCAATAAATAGGGGACCCAATGATCGTTGAATGGGTCCTTGACCTATGGGGTTAAGAAGGGGTCGATGCTCCTTCTACATGGAGTTGAAGCAGGAAGGAAAGGATGGTGATAGGTTGCAGGGATCCCTTTTGGAGGAAGTGGAGGCTATTTTCTGACAGTAGGCACATCTACAGGTTGTTGAGGTCATTTGTGCAGGCTGCAGAAAGATTCGAGGAGGGAGGAACCTCATTGTATCAGTTGTGTGGAAGATCTACAATCCGGGTAAGTTACTATAGATCAGAACTGCTCAGCAACACATATAGTCTGGGTTATTGCTGATATTCTAAATTTCTGGGCAAAATATGTTTGCTGACAAATGTACAAGGGTTGAAACTGCCTGATCCAGTGTGAAAATTAATGAAACGCGGTCAGCAGTGAGTCTGAGGGTTAAAGCCTTCAATAGAAGTATTCTACCAGTAGAAACTGGTGCTATCTTCAGGGGGTTGAAGCTCCCTTCTAGGAAAGGCTGGTAAACGAGAGAAGGTTGCAGCCTTCTGCAGGTAGAAGCCTGCGTACTAGTATGAGTCTGCACTAGTACAATGTTGTAAAATGTTTTCTTATTAATAATCATTGAAGACAGAGACAACAGCAGCGGTGGTTTTCTCCCGATTTGGGTTTCCACCTTAAATCCTGGTGTTCATGTGATTTATTCATGTGTGTTGGTTTATTTGTTATTTACTGCTTTAAATTACTGCTTAATAGACTACTGATGAATGAAGAAATTCATAATAAGATCTTTGAATGCAATCCTGTTTTCTCAAGACTGTACAATAGCTATTCTCTACAAAGTAGCCTAAGGTTTTCAGTGAAAGAAAAGAGAAAAACAATTGATTACTTGAAACACTGATTCACCCCCCCCCCCTCAGTATTTCTCAACAAGTTACCGCTTGGATATTTGATATTGTACATATAAATAAAATGTGTTTTTATTTAATAAAAGAAGGCCAGGCAACTGACTAAGGTGTGGAATGAAAGTACTATCCATGTTGCAACGAGTGGGAAATGTGAGGGTGATCCGAAAATCCTTAGATGTTAATTTATTCTTAAATACACATAAACATCCAACTTGATTCGAAATATAACCGATCACTTTGACTGTTTGCAAATAATATGAATTCACTTATCTATCCAAAATCACTTCAATGATAAATAACTTGCAAGATAATTGAGTGAAATAGCACAACAATAATGAAACACATACACAATTTTGTTAACGGAGTTCACCCATTTTGGGCTACGTCTCTGGGTACGCTTCCAATTGAGAGATTGATTTATTAATGCTCAAATTCTTGTGTTCTTACAATGACCATTTTATATGTTGCTCAAACTCAGAAACAGGGTGCATCATTAAGTTCCTCTTGAAATTCTAAGAAAAATGGGTATAAACACTCTATATTCTCTTCAAGGAACCCTTTGGCACTCATTACAATGCAAACTCAAAGTCTAGATACCCTATGGCACAAAATTCGATGCAAAAATATGCTAGATCTAGCATGCATATCCATATCCATATTATGTTGTACTATGTCAAACTTTGTACTTTATCTTGGTCCGAGCACCAGCTTAAATAAGGTGTGGGCCCTAAGTGTAATCTGGAATCTTTGGAAAACTATAATGTAATATTGTTGGCATCCCATATCAAAGGCCGCTCTTGGCGCATTGGTTAAAACGTTTGGCATATGTGGGAGGAGGTCATGGGTTCAACCCCGCAGACCTCTCCCCCCTTTGGCGCTTTGTTATATGTTATATTAATTTTTTATATATAGTTTGTTATATATGCAATGGTATACATAATATGACCCCCACGAATCTTGGACTACAGTTTCACATTAATCATGGGATCGAGGGCTATTCCCTCGATTCTATTTTCCCGCCAACTAAAACTTCAACCAACATAAATACAAGTCAAGACATATATGGTTAAGTAATATGTGGTGGGAATAATGGTAAGTCATTGGAGTATTAGGCGAGGGACCGGATTTCGATCCTCCGGGCTCTCAACAAACTTTTATTTAACCTTAGCCATATTAGGCCAATGGGAGACTGCCACGTGGCAGACCCTCATTGGTCCACCTATGCTTATATGGTCATGCCATATGTTCAACGTCAATTGGTCCAAATCACTACTTGATCACCCATATGACCTACTGACTCAGCTCGTACGACATGTACATATGTGCCACATGTCACCCTTCCAATGGTGCCATGTGTCACCCGCTTTTTGACCTTTGACCCTATTTGACCAAAACTTTGAAGAGCCATAACTTTTTCATATGAACTCTATTTAAGGTGATTCTCACGTCATTGGAAAGCTATCGTCGAGCTCTATGCAATGAAGTCATTTTCAAGAGAAATTGAGATGATCAAATATTGAGCATTTTCAGATCCACCTGGATCAGAGAGGGAATTGGGAATTACCTTGTTTACCCAAAGAATTAACCTTCACCTAAGAAATCCCTAGTACATAAGTTTGTCTGAATTATTTTACCTTTCCTTTGTTCATAAGAAAATAGTTAATGAGAAAATATTTGGTGGTTGAGTAGTTAAGTTTTCCTTTAAGAAGGTGCAGGGAAAACGGCTAGATGAGCTTAAGTTTTCAGCTAGAAGTATCACATCAAGTGACCCTTCGATTTCTGAGTCTGACCCCCAGAAGCTTCTAACAGAATCAAGTGAAGGAACCCGAGGAGGGGGAGAATGTTCCAGACACGAGGTAGAGATAGAAGAGAAGTGCACAACGGTAGTGCATGAGTGTGAAGGAGAAGAATATAGATTTAGTGAGGAAAACAGGAAGCTTTCCCAAGGAGCTCATGGTCGAATTGGAGCAGAAAAATACCCATAACCGAAATTGAGCAAAGAAGGTCACGAATTGATGTTTATTGGGCTAGGATATGGCACTAAGAGGGGAGGTCAATGAGGGAATACAAAGGAATTGAAGGGACTCACTTGCACATTTATAGCCAGCTAGGAAGGCATCAGAAAGTTTTTGGTGGCCCTAGACTCAATGGGTAGAAGGGTTTTCTATTGATTCATGTTAATGAAGGAGAGTAACCTTCACGTTAAAATCCAAAAATTTCAATCAACATGTGTGTTCCCCTGGTGGTATCATGGCTTGGCACGAAGGTACAGGCATGTTGTAGAAAGCACAAGTGCAACAAAGCCTAAGGTTGGGTGTAGAGGCATTCACCCTCAGTCAGTTGGTTGACTAAATTTTGTTCTAGAAATAGATAAGTGTTCTTAGTGATATTTGTAAAAATATTTATAAATGAATGTTGACCTTTTCACTTTTGATTTTCTGAGGGTTCTAAATATGATGAATGAATGTTTAAGTTTGAAAATTATCAATATATTGAATAGAAATTCTAGAAGGGAGAATACCCATTAATTGCAGGTGTGAGAAACCTAAACTTTTGGGCCTACAATCTCGTGATCCCCTTGTGCTTTGAAATGGAAAGTTTGAAAGGTTGTTGGTAGGAGTTACCTTCTCTATTAAGTGCATGGGTGGTCAATGTGTAATCCTTATCTAGAACCCCTACTAGCAGAAGAAGAGAGGTGAATAGTTTATTCACCTAGGGAATGGTGATATCCCTTGAAGATCTCATTCCCTAAGTTGTGGTAGGGGCTATGCTTGGCTTAGAAGTCTTCCCATACAAACCCTGTGTGTTGACCTAAAGAATCCAGACCGAAGATCGGATGTCATGAGTGGATCTTGACCCTTCATCCAAAATAGGACGCCAAGAGTTCCATAGGACCTGACATAACTATCGGAGTAGTCCGTCTATAGAATCCAAAATCCGATCAAAGTGCAGGTCTTCAGAAATGTTTGCAAGAGTGGAGTGTGTGGAGTTTTGATAGGGAGAAATTCTGAAGGAGTAAGACAGAAAGGGAAAGGATCTTCGATCTATCATAGATCCAGACCGAAATGATTCGAACCATCGATTATTCCATGGAACCGGTCCATTGAAACCTATCAGAGACTATCATACCCATTAATTGTTGCATATATTGAAAATCTACAGAGATCTGGACCAATGGATTGGGGGACCATCAACCATTGCATCTATCGGAAATAGTTTATTCAAAAGGATTTGTTCATAGGTTTAATTGGAGTATTTGTGTTCCTGAACAAGTGTGATCGACTGACTAAAGGTTGTGCACCTTTCCAAACTGAAAGGATCTAGGCCATGGAATAGATCAAATTGTGAACTTCACATCCCTCGGAGTCAGGAGGATCTGTTAAGAATCAGACGATTTGGGGAACTTGAGAGGATATAGACCATATATCCTAATGTATCTTATATGTTCTATTGGACTTTGGAAGTGTCCATTAACCATCATGCAGTTTGGGAATACTGCAGATATCATATCCATCAATCAGACTCAATCATAGTCGTCAGATCCCCCGGGGAGTGGGGTCTTTGAGAAAAATCCATTCAAAAAGTTTAGTGGAGGCTTGCATACCGAGCAGGTTAGTCCGATCGACTATCCATCGTGCACCTTCAAGTCTGAAAGGGATGGAAACCATAGAATTTGATCAGTTCCAACCATTTGATGTTGTCGAGATCCAAGATTTATCACTAGGTTCTGTGTTGAGGTTTCATTGGAGTTCTCCTTTAGATTTGGGACCCGATGAGTGGCATGCCACCCGCCACATTATCACACACATGCTCACCTTGTTAGTTGGTACAGATGACAAGGATCCATGTGGATTCCACATGGAGGTGAAGCGGTTATTTGTGGAAAAGACCTATAAAATTTAAGAAATCATAACTTACAATCCCGAACTCATATTTTGGTATATTTATAGTTGTTGGAAATGACACGAAGAGTAGAATAGATTTATGATCTCTAAGTTATATTTTGGAAGAACGTTTAAGAAGAGAAATTTTACACCCCACTTCTCTAATGATGCATGAGGGGGGTTGGTGTATTATAGTACCCCTTCACTTCTCTGATTCCATCATGCATCCCATTCATTTATCAAGGTATATCTAGCATATGTAACTAGGAATATCACTATTGGGAACTCAAGGGAACTCACTACCAGAAAAAATACCAGGAAACAACAACAATAACATGTTGTTGCAGTGCAACTCTCACAGAGTTCACTCTTCGGGCCTGAAAACATGGTTCTTCTATAGGCCTAACAACTTTCTTATTCTTTCTTCAGTTCCAAAAACACACCAAACTTCGCCCTCCATTGTTGCTCCAACTCTAGTGCACTCTCTCCTCTGGTTGTCTCTCCTTTCCCATGCAAAAAAGTGATTGTCTAAAACTTCTCCCTTGGCCATATGAATTTCATCTCCTTTTGTTGTTTTTATTGACTCACTCTCATCCCTAAACTAATTGTACTCAACCCCATGCTCCCAATAACTACTGGATGTGACTCCTCACACTCGCCCTCTTACATGTATTCAATGATTGGCTTTGGGGATGCTCAACAACAAAAATAGAAGGTTCAATCAAAACACTAAAATTAGGAAAAATGATTTGGGAATTAAACTCATGAATAAAACCCCCTTTTAGACCCCCTCTCTTGTGGATTAATCATTTTCCATCTCTGTCCATGCCCCCCAGTGGTTGGCATCACATCTTATTTATTAAAATTTAAAAATACAATCTGCATATACATCGCTTGGCCACAACCATAGATTATATCTACTTTATGCATTAATTAAAATGGGGATTATAGCAGAAATGTTACATTACCCCTCCTCTATAATTATGCATCGTCCTTGATGTACAACACTATTCCAAAATACATATACAGATTTACATCACAATACTTGGAAAAAATAAAATTTTGCAATTTCACAACTCCGGCAGTAGTTCCAACCATAATCTATTGTTCCTCTCAACCTGCTGACCCAAGGAATGTACCCCCTTCATTGCTCTCAATACATTGGTATGTACCATTTTTTTATCAGGGGCCCCAGTGCAGGTTGGATAGGACTCTAAGATGTGGTTCCTTAACTTTAGCTGCCCAAAATGGAGTCTTTCATTTTTAGCCTATGTTTTCTTCATTTTTGAAAATAATTTGTGTGTACTCCTCTCGTATGGTCTCCTTGTGCTCCCACATAACATCTTCAGGACTGTAGCAGGTCCATTGGACCTTTACCAGGCCTATATCTTTTTTCCTTAACATTTTGACCTTCTGGTCCATGATGTGCATTGGTTCCACCCAGAAGTCTCCTTCATATTCCACCTAGATCACAGTCCAATCAATCATGTGGTTAGGGTCAGACACATATTTATTTAATAAGGACACATGAAATAAATTATGCACTCTCATGGATGCAGGAAAATCTAGCATATATGAAACTGGCCCTATCTTCTCTAACATTTCAAAAGGCCCAGAGTATCTTGTTTCCAACTTTGGGAAACCTCCTAATCTTAGCGAACTTCTTTTTTCTTTCACTTTTAAAAATACATGTTCACCCACTTTAAAATCTATGAAGGTTTTGTTCTTGTATACATAACTTTTTTGTCTATCTTGGGCAGCCTTTAAATTATGTCTGATCTTTGTCATCTTCTTTTCCATTTATTTTAACAAATCTAGAATATTAACAACTTTGTCTACTAGGTTATCCCAACTCACTAGCGTGTTACACTTCCTACCATAAAAAGCTTCAAACAGGATCATTTTTAATGATGTCTGAAACCCATTATTGTAAGTGAATTCAACTAAATGAATATAATCTTCCCACTTGGATGGATGGTCCATCACATACATTCTGAGTACTTCTTCAATTATTTTGTTAGTCCTCTATGTTTTCCCATCTAAGTCTAGGTGATATGTTGTACTGAGATTTAAAACTTTCCCAAAGCCTTTGAACAAAATTTCCAAAAAATGGATGTAATCTTGGGATATCTTTCTGAAACAACTGCCCTGGGCACTCCATGTAGCCTGGAAACTTCTTTCATTTAGATCTCTGCAATATTGGTTGCCTTGTGAGTAATATTCAGTGGAATGAAATGTGCAGCCTTAGTCAATTTATCCACCACTACCATGATGGAATCACGATGCTTCATTGTTTTTAGTAGGTTAGTAATAAAATCCACTACAACAACTTCCCATTTCCACTCAGGAATGGGAAATGGTTGTAGCAATCCATCTATATTTCTATGCTCAAATTTTTCCTTTTGACACTCTAGACTCCTAACTATATAATTAGCCACTTATTTCTTCATTCTAAGCCAAAAGTATTGGCTCATCATAGTTGCAATGGATTTTTGATATCTTTGGTGTCTAGCATAGGGTACATTGTGAATTTCCCTCATCACTCTACTTTTCAGCTCTCTGGAATTTGGCACATATACTGTAAAACCTCTTGGTTGAACCCCAATTGTAATGTAAATATAATTGTATATATAGGTTGGTGATTCGTGGGTGCACAATTTTTGGGTAAAGTTTAGCGCTCGTGCACCAAGGGAAAAGTGTGCACCCATTTCATAACCTTGTGCACACTCGAGTAAGTGCGCAAGGATTGTCGTGTGCACAAACCAAGGGAAGAGTGTGTGCATGTTTCATATCTTTGTGTGCACCTCAATAAGTTTGCGGGGATGCTTCAAAGTGAGAACTAGACCATGTATGTAGCTAGGATATTTTGGGCCTGGAGACCCTTTGAATAGATGTATATTGAGGCTAGAATGTCTACGTAGTTATTAGGTTGGAGAGCCTAGATTGCGACAAAGGATAGTGCGCCTATTTTTGTAAAATGTAATTTCAATTAGACATCAATAAAACATATCATTGTGCGTAGACCAATAAAACAAAAAGAGACAGGGGGCTAAACTCCACTAGAATGGGAAAGAGGTATGAATCTTAAAGGGAATATTTTAATATTATTTCCAAAAGTATATTTATGGGATAGGTATTTATCCTAAGTTCCTAAGGAATGGGAATGGGTCACCAAGTGGAGCTAAGTTATCTCTTAAGGTGACAAGTGTCTAGTTATAATCATGCAAATATATTGTTGGGCCTGAGTGTATTTTGTGGGGGGATTAGCTCATTCCTTCATCATGTAGACCAGATTTCCTTTGGAAGGAATATGTATCTGGTTGTAACTTGTTGTCATCACATAACCCTGTGCTTGGGAAGGCCTGTCCACGATTGAAGAGGTGGTGATCCGGATTATTTTTTAGAATGAAATGAAAGCAAAGATATTACAATGAAATACACATAAATACTTCCAAAAACAGAGAAATACAGTAATACACAGTTTCTATTAATGAAAGAAATGTATAGAGACTATAAAAATACAGAGTGAAAGACTCGCTAGAATGGTGGCAGCTTATCTCTGAGAAGAGATGTGATGGCTACTCTCATTCGCAAAAATATTATTGTTACAATGAGGCTCCAAATTCCCTTTTAACATAAGTAAAATCCAAAACACTAACCTTGGAAGATTAAAAGCCAAAAGGTTTGTGGGCCCCTATGGGGGTAGTTGATACATCAACTTCCCGGGGGTGTAAAGTTTGCATACGATCTTTGTTTGGGGCGCTCGATACACCGTTGGAAAGGTCTAACTGAGAAGAACGACTTTCGAATGGCCCATGTAAGTGCGTTTTTGAAACACTTGGGCCCCAAATCCCAAAAAAACATCGTTTAGGGCCTCAAAACGGCCCCATAAGTTTGGAACCCAAAAAACTATCGAAAAACTGCTAAGATGGAAAACTATTTTTTGAGCCCGTGGAATAGGTGGGTGGCCACCGATATCCACCTAGATTAGGTGGTTTTTTAGGCCCGTGTGCTATTGAAGAAGCAGGTTGTCAGGCCTGTGTGCTATTGAAGAAGTGGGTTGTCAGGCCCGTGTTTTTCGAAGAAGTGGGTTATCGGGATCTTAAGCATCCTCTCCATGTGAAAGAACTGTTGGGAATTGTTTTCCCAAGGTGCACAGTTGTAGCTACAGGAATATGAGACTTTCTACCCGGCTTGTTGCAGAATCCCTGGAAGGGAAGTGCGGCAATTAAAGGACTATTGAGCAGAGAAGGGGCACACTTCCTGGGGTGGGACAAGAATGTGGGCAATGAGGTATTGTAGTCTATTTGTTGGGGTTGGCACCTTTGTATGAGTGTTTTGAATATGGATAAACCTTAGCTTGGCTTAGGAATCCTTTTCCCAAGTGGAGTTTTAATCCCATCTCGGGGGTGACTTGCTACTGAGAGTTTCTGAGTGACAGAGTCTATGGCTAGGAGGAACGTCTGAGGTCGATCTGAAATTGGTGGATTACAATAAAATATAATTGTCTTATTATGTGTATTATTCTTTGATTAATGTGCACATACATGTTAAATATATTATGTGATAGAGTTGTGTGTGTGTGTGTGTGTGTGTGTGTGTGTGTGTGTATATATATATATAGATATAGATATAGATATAGAGAGAGAGAGAGAGAGAGAGAGAGAAATATTTGTGCATGGATTATATATGTTGTAGAACTGCATGTTTGTTTCATAGGTGAAGCATGGGTCATGACAGGTTGATCCTCCTATTTATAGCATACTATTAACTAAAAATAATTATTAAAGTGCAGCTAAGTAAAACCAAATTCGCCACATGGAGCTTTCTTCTATCAGTCTTCAAAGGGTCATCAAATGATATCACTTGAGTGGATGACTCTTCTCGTACTCTGACCACTTGATGAAGAGATCCTCACATGTGTTAGCATATGGGAATCTATTTTGTTCCATTGGGGATGAAAGGATCTCTCGTATCTCTACTTCTTGTGCCCGATACTTGACTGTTCTAGCACTTAACTGTTGAAACATGGATCAAGATTTAATTGGGTGCTCCATGAACTGTTGCACCTTCCCTAGAGCCATGTCATCCACCTTTGTTATTTCCTCATCCCATGATGAGTCTAGTTCAAGATGTGATTTGACTATGTCGACAAAGTCATCGGGTGTGCCGAATTCGAAGAAGTCAATGTCTCTCATTGCCCGGTTGATCTTGGTCCATCTTTTCTCGCACTTGGTCCATTTCTCTTGGATTTCCTTGTGAGGTTCCTGAACCATTTTTACCCAATATTCGGTTGATTTCCTTATGCGGTCGATGTTGCTTTTGTTTAGTACTCGGATGTCGTGCTCTTCGGCGTCTCAGACTTGTTGCACCACACTGATATAGTCGATCCTTTCCATGGCTTGGTGTGCTTTCTCGTACCACCTCTCCATATCCTTGCATGTCTCCAATGCCATGAGGGTGTCTTCTTGAAGCTCCACTATCCTTGTAGTGAATAGGTGTCGTTCATTTGTAAAATTTTTGTAGGCCTCCTTGAATTCACTCCTTAGGAAAACCGTGGCCTATGTGGTGTCCTGGTAATACTTCGCCAAGTGGCACAAATGTTCCAATTCTTTCAGAGCAGCGGCCAACTCCTCTTCATCCATTTTTTCTCTGTCCAAGGTGGCATCTGTGATTTCCATCCCTGCACCGATAAGGTCATATGTTTTTTCATTCTCTGTATTTATCAAATTTTCCTCTGTGGTGATGAGGATGGAGCGATCTAGGGTGATCCTCCTCTTCTTGGTGGTTCTCTGCATGATATCTTTTCTTTTTCGGTCATAAGAGATGGCATGTATGTCAGCGACTTCATCCACAGGTTCGGGAATTTGTTTCCCAGGCTCTCGATGGTATATATTTGTTCAAGACTAGGTTCTTGAACTTCCTCCATGTGTTCGTAAGGTCCGGCTTTTGTTTTTCGCTCATCGGGAAGTTGAGTATTGATTGAAATTGAGGCGTCGGGGGTGTGCTCGATACTTACTTGATAATCGGTCGTTGAGATGTCAATTTCTTGTTGTGGAGCTTCTTCCTTTTGTTCGTCCTACCTTGGCTCATCCTTCAGACTATCTTATTAGGTCTCTGATGCATCGAGTTGATCAGTGTCCAAGACACTCTCAACCTCTTATTCATTTTGTGGAAGGCCCCGAATTTGAGTGTCGAGAGCTGGGGAAGATGACTTCTCTGGCTCCTTTTTCTCTATGATTTGTACATGGGTCACTGGGGATACCTCTGGGATATCTTCATCATCATAGATGTTTATTAATTTGCAGTGGGGGTTTGGTGCTCTTTCTCTCTGTTGGCACAGGGGTAGACCCAGGGTTCAATGCTTCAACAGTGCACCAACAAAACCCTAACTACCGGCCCTTTAGGCAACACCTGCGGAGCAGATGAAGTCTCACCCGAGGTAGAGGCAAGCGGGGTTGCAGGACTCAAGTGTCTGCAACCTAGCTGGGACACAGATCTGTGATTACAATACCTTAACAGAGCACTTAGCAGTTACCATTCATTAGCATTTAACCCTTATTTACATCGCAAATTCAAACCCTAATTACATAACAACGCAGTATTCAACAAGATCTAATACATCCAAGCACTTAACATATAGAAATAGATCAGATCTAGCATTCATTCACATTACTAAGCACTAAGATACTATATCAGATTCATCTAACAAACAGATCAGTGCACTAAGCATAAATCACAACAATCACATAACAAGCATAAGCACAAAGCAATCACAACACAAGATATATGTGGTTCACCCCAGTGTGGGGCTACGTCCACCAACTCTTCTCTTCTTTATTGTCTTCTTTCAATCTTCTACAAGAACAGAGCCACAAGAACCCACTCTGCATAGGATAGGAGATCTACGCACACATCGCCAGATCCTCCTTCCCTGAGCTAGGTTTAAGCACAAATCCTTCTTACATAGTCTGCACACTAGCTTCTTACAATCACTTGCACTTATCTCTGCAAGTCCTAACACATAGCATGCACAAAGCCTCTAGCTCCACACTAAGCCACAAATATTCACTACTACTTCACTTCTTCCTCACTTACATTGCCTAGATATCTATTTATACATTACAAAAGGGCCTAAACATGGCTAAACCCATGTGCCAACATCCCATACATGTTATATAAACCCTAAACCCAAAAATCCTACAAAAAGGGGGAGAGATCCCGCGATCTCCACTTCGCCTGGCACTCTGTCTTCGACCAGCCTGTCGAAGACCCAAAATCGATCAAACGTGACCCAAGTTCTCCAAAACTTGGTCAAGGGCCAACAGGCCCCCAACACTCACCAGTGACTCGTCCCGACTCACTCTGATATGGATAACTCTACCTCAAATGCGTCAATCTTGGCTCAAGCTGCTTCGACATGTTGCTTCGCCAGAGCCTCTTACTCAGTGAACTCTTGAATGATCTTCTTCGTTATAGGTCTTTCCAAGCGCTATTCAACTGAGGTGACTACTTGTTCTAGTTGTGCACCTTGTCCTTCAATCTCCTCAAAAAGTGTGCAAGCTGCATCTTGCACTGGTTGGAGTCACTGAGTCACTTCCATGACCTTGCTCTAGATGGCATGGACTTGTTTCTAAACCAATTTTTTTTCATGGGATCTTTTCATCCTCTCGATCGGTGACAGTAGCTTCAACTGTGCTTGCATTGTTGTTGCTTGCTGCTTTTCCTCCTGAAGTTGTGACTCTAGTGTCCTGAGCTCAGGGACCTTTGCAAGGTGCTCGTAGGTATGCGCACTTCGACTGCTGAGTTGTTTGAATTCCAAGGCTAATGCCTTGATTATCTCAACTACGCTCCTCACAGTTTCTTCTCTTAGATCTTGCACTTCCTACAGAGTGCTTGGCACTTTCTGTAATTCCAATTCCGCTATTCTTTGTTGGAGTTGTCGAATGGCTTCGGCAAGCCTTCCCACTTGATTCTCCACTGGGTCTTCTTCCATCTACTATAATCCCATCACAGAGAGAAGTGATCGAGTGATTTCTCCTTTAACTCCAATCTACTCTGGGAGCAGCATTTTTTTCTCCCTCTGGATTTGCGCTCTATCCTCTGCAAACTTCGCTTGAAAGTCGTCTTTTTCTTGCTGCACAACCCGACGTTGTTCTATGGCTTCATCTTTTGCTTGCTTCAGGGCATCTGTGGCATGTTCCTTTTCCTCCTGGACACAATGAAGGTGAGCCTCCAGTGCATCTGCTATCCTCCATAGTTGGGTAGGATTTTCTCCTACTTCTATGTTCCCTGCTGACAACGGCGCAGTAGGCACTGCGCGGCTTGAATGGAGAGCAAGTTGTATTCCTTTAAGCCTTGATTCAATGCGATCATACATGGATTCTTGTTTTGCTTCATTGTGTTGTAAAATATCTTCTGATGTATCTGATACAGCGGCGATGATGAGGTCGATGTCATCTACCGTGAGTACAACTTATAGCTTGGGCTTACTAGCTTTTGACTTCTTCCGCAATGTAGGTTTTGTTGGGGAAACCTTTCTTTTCCTAGACGTCTCTGCCTCTTCAAGGAGGTTCCTAGGTGGTGTTACTTTGCCTTTCTTCTGCTTGTCTTATTCCCCTTCTTTCTCTTATTTTTCCACTTCGTCATCTCCTCCTCTGCTAGGTGAATCTGATACAGCCTCTTCTGATGCGTTGTTTATTTCCTGTACATCTTTCTTATTTTTCTTCCTGCTACTGTTGGGTGCATCATACTCTTCGCGAGTGACCACGGGACTTCCAATGAGGTCGGGGTTAGACAATTCTTCCTAGTCGACTGGTATAAGGAGCTTTGTAGGCCATTCCTTATTTATTTCTTCCAGGTCCTCCTCTATGAGCTTGTAGTAGGATTGAATCTCTTCTTTATGTTCGTCTCCACGCACAGTGATATAAATAAAATGTCTATCTACGTGGAACTTCATAATTGGCTTGAACTTGTCCAGGGTGTTCAGCTTCATACGAGGGAAAGACTCAATAGCCCTCTTCAACTACAGGTAATAGGTGTGGAACACCGCATTTGACTACCATTGTTTAGCCATGTCGCTCGAATACCATAGCGTAGTGAAATTCGCAGCTAAGGGTTCGGATGGCTCAATTTCAGAGAAGGTCGCACCTTTCGTCATCTCCCAAGCAATGAAGGTGATGAGGATCAGTAGCCAACTAAAATGGAACTCACAGCACTAATCCTAAGCTTCGCGGAAGTCTTGCTCTAATTGATTGACGAGTTATATCACCCAATTCATTTGTATCCCTTCAATGCATTTTCCTGTGAGGTCAACAACGAACCCTGTGACCTATGTGGGTCTGTTCTTCCTTACTATCTTACCAGTGATCAAATGGAAAGCTAGGTGCATTGCACCATTCTGGATGGAGGATACCTTGTAGCCTCGCTTCCCCTTCTCTACATTTCCATAGGTATCTTTGATTCTCTGCGTCAGGGAGCAATCTGTAGCCTTCCCTGGATAAAATTCTTGTGGGTTTGGTCCTTACATGCTTAATCCGGTGATCCAATGGATCGGTGCTAGATCAACTGTGATACGCTTTTCCAACCATAGGTAACCTCCATGGAAGAACGACAGCAGGATTTTAACGCATGCGTTAACCTTCTGGTGCCTTCCAAAGTGGGGTATCTTCATTACATTCAGGATGGTGGACCTCGCGATGTCCATGGTCCATGGCGAGGGGATGATCTTCGAATTCTTCCCCTTTGTCTTGGTCAAATATGTGTATGGTGTGAGCATGCCATAGTTCTTGTAGTCTCCTAAGTTATAGTCGATGATCTTTAACGTCGAAATCCTCTCCAACTATGGTCTAACTGCACGTATTCCCTTCGGGAGGTACGCAGTGATGATTGTGTATTCGAAGTCCCTCGGGATGTTGTCACGACTCACCACACCATCCAGAGGCGGGATGTATTCGAGAAGGATATATGGGATGAGCTTTGCATTCGCTAAGTCATCACGATGCTTGGTTCGTTTCTCTTTCGCAGCTCGGGATGGTCCAGATCCACGAGCATTCGACGGGGATGCTTGCACTCCTCTCGTCGACGAGGCTTGGATGCTTGTGGACATCACATTCTCGGCCATGAGGTCTATTAGGATCTCTTCGACGGCATTTTCTACTGCGCTAATTTCATCCAACATGCACACTCAAGATCTGATATCTCAGATCGGTGAACAAACACTCATTGTAACAGCATGGGTGGTGAGCTCTTAAATAGGCACAACACGAAAGAAACTAATTCTCTCTGGGCTCGAATAATCATTGTTTTCAAAAGTGTTCACGGTGCAATGCTCGATGGGATAAATAGACATCATCGCAACAAATCCTTCCAACGGGTAGGAACACCTTAATCAATGAAATTTCATCCGTTGTGGTGCGGTCCCAATGGTCCAATGGCGAATGTTCCAGCTATAACTGTGTTTCTAGTCATTCTGGAGCATCATTCTAATGGTTAGGACACCTCCAACAGTCATATTTATTCATCGTGGTGAAGTGCCAATATTGGTTGTTCTGATATCCCAACAAAGTTCCATTTCTGCAAACATTCCTTCTGTGAAATCCTCCCTGGAACTTCCTGTAACTTTTCTAACTTTTCTTTCTTCTTGCTGAGCTTTCTAGCTTTCTTTCCTGAAATCTGAGTCGTTGGTTTCTTCTTTCCATTATTGTTCTTATCTCCTCTTGGCATAGTAACTTTGCACTGTGGAGGGGCTTTCAAGGGTTCTGAGAGTAATACTTCTTCTCTCTCTGGGGTAGGTGCTCTACTCTCTTGTATAGACAGGTATTTCAAGTCTTCCTATGTTCTTTCAACTTTGGTGTCCCGATTTCTGGTCCTTAGTAGCTTCGACTAGTCCTCTTGTTCTTTCAGTAAGCACGCTATTCTCCTAGCCATGAAATCTCTTAGTTCTTGATTTTTTCTTCTATATCTTCCTCTTCTTGTTTACTTCATATCTGATCTTTCTCGATCCAGGTTTTTACTAGTAAAATGGCGAATGGGGCTTTGTTCTCAACAAACTTAACAATCTCAAATTCTTCCTCTGTCAAAGTTCCATGAGCACTCATAGTTGTCTGGGTAAGTCTTCCACATAGGGTTATCAACGTTCCTCTAAATAATCCTATTCCTCCCAATGAAGGAACCATAGCAGGTTTTCCCAAAATTTCCTAAGTTCTTTATGTCATGATATTCACCTGTGTTTCCTCATCCAGAACACAGTCTATGTCTAAGTCTCCTATTCTTGTTTCTATGCACTCTCTCTTTTAAGATCTCTGATAAATTGGTGTCTCTGTGATCATTCAGGGTTTCCTTCATCTGCAATAATATAACCTCTAATTCTTTCTGGTTTTTTAGCATATTCTTAGTCTCTTGGCCTTCCTCATGGTTGTCTTGTCTCATATTCATCTTTTCAACTTTAGCAATCATTCTAGGGCAATCCAAAACTTCATGGTCCATAACTTTACAGCAAAGACAACTAGGACCTCTACCAAGGAATTCCTTAGCAAGATGTCCCAGTCTCCTACAACTATAACAAAGAGTCAATCCTCTCTTTCTATTGAATGATCCCCAACCTTTCCTGTAATGCGCACTAGGATCACAGTGGTGGGTCTGCAAAAAATTCTTTCTAGGATCCTGCATCCACTTTTTAGTCGAACAATTCTTTCTATCCATAGGAATAACATATCTTTCATTAGTTCTATCAGATCTATTCATATCAAATCTTTGTTCTTCTAGTTGTACCCTAGTTTTCAGAATAGGACCAAATCTATTAAACATACCTAGATCCATTCTTTCGAAATAAAAATTTTCACTTATCTTACCTTTATCAAAGCACAAAGCTTCAATATCTTACCTCTTTTCTTCATATCAGACTTCTCTTCTTAGCACAGAGCTTCGCAATTCAAGTAGAATATTGTGCACTAAAGCAGCAGATCTACGCATAGAGCTTTATTTTCTTCAGTTCCCAGCAATCATAGTTTCAAGTCCCGTCAACGGAACCATTTGTTGGCATAGGGGCAGACCCAGGGTTCAACACTTCAATGATGCACCAACAAAACCCTAACTACCGACCCTTTCGGCAACACCTGTGAAGCAGATGAAGTCTCACCCGAGGTAGAGGCAGGGGGGTTGCGGGACTCAAGTGTCTGTAACCTAGCTGGGACACAGATCTGTGATTACAATACCTTAACAAATCACTTAGCAGTTACCATTCATTAGCATTTAACCCTTATTTACATCACAGATTCAAACCCTAATTACAGAACAACGCAGTATTCAACAAGATCTAATACATCCAAGCACTTAGCATATAGAAATAGATCATATCTAGCATTCATTCACATTACTAAGAACTAAGCTACTATATCAGATTCATCTAATAAATAGATCAGTGCACTAAGCATAAATCACAGCAATCATATAACAAGCATAAGAACAAAGAAATCACAACACAAGATATATGTGGTTCACCCCAGTGTGGGGCTACGTCCACCAACTCTTCTCTTTTTTATTTTCTTCTTTCAATATTCTACAAGCACAGATCCACAAGAACCCACTCTGCATAGGACAAGAGATCTGCACACACCTCGCCAGATCCTCCTTCCCCGAGCTAGGTTTAAACACAAATCCTTCTTACACAGTCTGCACACTAGCTTCTTACAATCACTTGCACTTATCTCTGTAAGTCCTAACAAATAGCATGCACAAAGCCTCTAGCTCTGCACTAAGCCACAAATATTCACTAATACTTCACTTCTTCCTCACTTACATCACCTAGATATCTATTTATACATTACAAAATGGCCTAAACATGGGTAAACCCATGGGCCGACATCCCATACCTGTTACATAAACCCTAAACCCAAAAATCCCGCAATCTTCGCTTCGCCTGGCGCTCTGTCTTCGACCAGCCTATCGAAGTCCCAAAATCGGTCAAACGTGGCCCAAGTTCTCCAAAAATTGATCAAGGGACAACACTCTGCTTGATGTTCTGACTGTCTCTGGCGGAGCTGAAACAATCCCTGGTGATCCGGCCTATGGTGTTGCGATTTCAAGGTTATCTAACCCGACGATTTCATCAATGTCTATTAGTTTAGGGTCGCTTGGGCCCATCTGGATTTCATATGGGATGTCAACAGGGGACCCTATCATTCCTGTGAGGTCTGGGTCATCTTGCAGTTGATCAATTATTAGTTGTGTGTGTTCTATCATGAGCAACCCCCTTTCCCATGCGTCTTGCATCATAGGGAAACCTTTATCCTGCATCGGAGCTACCAAGGGAACCTCTGCTTCTTTTGCTTCTATCATTTCTTCCCTATATCTGAGGGCCTCTTGAGCCGATTTCTCTAATATTGTCACATGTTCATCCAGGCTCATGGCTTTGAACCTGGTCATTTTGGGGTCAGCCATCCTTTCCACCACCTTGTCCCAGTCTTGGGCATTTTTCATGAAGAATTTATCTTCAAATTTGTCTTGGGCGTATGCCCAGCAGGATGACACTTGTGAAGCATGTTTCAAGACCAAACCCTTTGCATCATTCTTGCATAATTGGACTGTCTGGAATCTGAACTCTAATTGGATCATCCCTTCTTGTTTGGCTTGAGTGGTGTCTTTCACCATGTAGAATCCTACATGGAAACCATAAGGTATGAATGCACGCTTCTTGTCCTTGACCAGACTGGTGTTGTAGCCTTGCAGGATAGTCTGGTAGCATATCTCCCCTACTACAATTCAGTCAGGGAAATGCGTTGGTAGGAGGTGTGGTGCTTTGGTAGCCCCAAACACCCTAATGTAGGTATCGCGCTCGTCCAAATACCAGTGGCCTACTTTTGATATCATCTTTTTGGTCACGGCCGATAGTCTCGGGCATTCTTTCTTAAAAAGAATGAAATAAATATGTGTGATGAATTCATCACAAATGAGGGAGTAATATTTCTTGTACTTGTTCTCCCATAGGATGTTGAAATATACGTGGACCGAGAGCTCTGTGACGTGCCAGCTCAGGTTCATGCCTGCAAAACATTTTCTAGCGCACATGACATCAAGTAAATATGAAGCCATGTAGAAGGCTAGTGTCTCTCCTTCCTTTGGTGTTTGAGCCTGTTGTATCCAGATGCTTAGTTTCTTAGAAATGATGGCTCCCCAATTGAACCCACTCCCCAAAATTGCCATTGTGTAAGCTAAGGGCATCCACGCCTCTGAGAATATGGATCAATCCTTCTCCCCATATAATCGGCAGATGAGAGCCATCAAGTAGATGTATGGCTCCCTTAAGTTGGTCATCTAGTACCAGTCGGTGCTCCGGTTGGGGTATTTCTTGTCTTCCCTCCACCGTGAGGCCATCGCCTGGCTGGTGTCATGGAGCTCATACTATTCACGATGAAATCTGTATTCAGTCATTCCTCGGGGTCTCAGAGTTTGTAATATTTCTAGACCTCCACCAGAAGGAAGACCCTGACACACCCACCATTGTTGTTGTTGATTAAACACTTATGTGTTTATGTCTGGTTGATGAGCCACTTCAGAAGTTCTATACAGGGAAATATGGGGGTTTTGCTTGCTACCATGTGTAGGTATGACCATCGGATATTCGAAAACACCTCCTCGTCAAGCACCCTCACATTTGGGTCATTATGTGGGATATATTATGGTTATTCTTCCCAGCTGATCTTTTTAAAGAGCTCTCCCCAATGTGGGAGTGTCGTCTTGGACCCTGTGCTTGCCTTTGTATCTCCAAAGGTCGGCGGTTGATTAAAAACCTTCTTTGTCATTGTTTTGATGACAGGCTTAGGTCTTGGAGTGTATTCCAATTGCTTCATGACCCCTGGAGAGGAGCCTTCACCCAACTATGGTTCTTTCAGTTGTAGTGCCCTCGACGATCGTCTAGTGGTTGAATTTCTTGGAGGCATTGTTCCTGCAATCAAACTAAACCTTCAAAGACTATGTGAAGAACAAAACTGGATAAAACATATATGAAGTGTAAACATGTAAAATTCGCAGACTTGGATACATACCTGTAAAGCTTGCTAAACCTGCTTATTTGATACTCACGGGATATCTGCAGCTTTCAAATTTCTTGTCTCGCTTCTCCGGATGCTCTGAATTTCGTTACATGCAAAATGATTCTGCTTACAAAGGCTCAGGAGAATTTAAACCAGTGAAGAACTTACAATGTCACATTAGCCATTCAATTCGTGTGATCAGTACAATTTAAACAAATATGTCACTGAATCTCAGCAACTTAAATTCACCGTGGGTTGATGGTGGAGGTGTGGGGGTAATGTGGTCTAACGGTGATTCTAAATGGTTTTTTTATTTGTGCAAGAGGTAGCAAATAATGCGAGATTTGGTATGAATTAGACCCTTAAATTCTCAAAATCTAATCATATCCAACGCTAAAACATCCCATCGTGTCGCTTTCCTAGTGGGTGGATCGAGAATTGGGGATGCGCTTGAATGTTTTCATTGATGTCTCTCACAAAATCTTCGAAGCCAATCAATCTCATCATACAATGATGTCATGGAAAAGCTAACTTGGAGGTGTGACTTGGACCTAGGGAACCAAGAATGACTCGGGGTAAAACTACACCATATGATTCTCCAATCTAGCAAAGACACGTGGCGTTGAAGACCGATGACCTAATTCACATGTATTAATCAGAGTTGGGACTTTCCTTAAGTAATGCGTTCTAAAAAAAACCTTGGCTTGTCAATGCTGAAAAGTATCCAGGGCCAGCGATCGGTGATAAACCTATCACGTGTTTTTTTTTTTGGATTAACTTCTTCGCAAAAGTCCCGATGTCGAAAACGCATCGAGGATCGGTGATCAAGGGTATCTTTTAGCGCAGTCAGAGTGTTTGTGGTAATATTTTTAGGCTTTCCCTAGTTCCGATAAGCGCATCGGGCATTGGTTATCAGTGATCTCTTTTATTTCTTGGTTAACGATTATTCCCCTCATCTTTTACCGATGTCGATGGGGATCGGCTATCGGCGATATCTTTATGCAATACTTGTCGTAAAACAAAACTTCCTTTTTCCGATATCGATGAAGATCGATGCTCGGCGACTGAGGTTTCCCGAGTGGTTCTTTTCCATCTTTGAATTCCTTCTGATGGTTAAACTGAGTGTGTTGGGTGAAGTGTCTTGGCTTTTGATTCTTTATTTAGGCGTTAAGGATTTTTAAGTCATGGGGTTTCATAAGTTCAAACAGACCTGAAAAGCTAATGAGAGTCAAGAAAATAAGCAAAACCAAACATTTCTCAAAATGAAGTCGAATCAGAAAATGCAAAGAGAAAGTGGTACCTAAAAAGTGAAAAGATGACATAGGATTTTTAGGGTGTGTTGAGTGCTCAACAAATGGCAGCTTACTCGGAGAAAGCAAAAACTTTGTTCATCCCTCGGGCTCGGCTAATGAAAAAGTTGGTTAAGAACTTAATTGGTTTTTTAATCAAAGCATCTACTATCCTTGCATTTGAAATTCCCTAGTTGGTGCATTTGGGCCTACATGTGGGGTTTTCAGCCTTTATTCCACCTTCATTTCCTATAACCCCGACTCGCGTCCCCTTTGACAAGAGTCTAGTAAATCATTCACTAGAACTAAGCCTTTAGTTACCCTCCTTCACTTGCTACGGTGTTGCTCCGCTGCCAGTGAGTGTCCATAGCCTCGACAAAGTCACCCCGATGTCACAGACCTTGCTCTACTTCCAGCGAGTGTCCATAGCCCCGGCGGAGTTATCTACATACCCTCTCCTACTGTGCATTCATTTGATATAGTTGATTTTTATTTCGGCAGAACGCCCTCGGTGAGTGGGAGAGGAGGAAGTTTGTTATCTGCAAAATGAGATGGTTAAGTTGAAACTTTCTAGCTTTGTCTCTGAAGTACACGTAGTCCTTTCCAGCTTACCATATTTCCCTTAAGGTTTCACCACACCACCAGATAGACACTTCTGGATTTCTCCAAAGTTTTTCATCTACGCAAGTTAGATAGAGATCCCTTCAAAAAAAACCGTAGGTTCCCCAATGTTTCTTTGTGTTTTATGTGAGCAATGAGTTAGGAACAGATTTCGTCATATCGCATGATTTGGGATCAACCATTGTCTTGTTAAACACAATATTCAAAAGTGCAGAAGTACAAATAGCAATAGATAAAACAAAAAAAAATTCATTTTGCAATCGACGTATCTAAAATAAACATCATGAAAACATAAACACAGAAAATATTTTTTTTTTTTAATGGAAATATTGTTTTAGAGCTTGGTCGTTCACCGGGAGGGCGTCAAGTTCCCCCATGAGATTCTGCAATTGATACGTGGCTACCCCTATCTTCTCATCCACCTGGAAAGGTCCGAGCCACAGATTCTAAAACTTAGAATGTTTCCCTTTCGGCTCATTTGCTTGGTCCCATTTCAGGACTAAGTCTCCCACTTCAAAACTCTTCTCTTTAGCCTTATGCTTATCAAACCACCTCTTCACTATCTGCTGATGAGCTATGAATTTTGGTTTCACTTTCTCCCTTTCTTCTTCTAGCATGAGGAGAGTATCAATTCTTTTTTGTATCACTGATGAGGGTTGTCCTATTGAATCTTGAGCAAGTTGAAGAGATGGAAGATATAGCTCGTTCGGGAGAATGGCTTCTTGTCTATATACAAAAAAGTATGGACAATTCCCTATAGCTTCCTTGGGTGTAACTCTATCAGCCCATAAGGCATTATGAAGTGAACTATGCTAGTTCCACTGGTTGTCCGTAACTTTTTTCTTCAATATCCTCACTAGGTTCTTATTAGTTGATTTTTCCACTCTGTTTTCTTGTGGATAATATTTTGCAAAGTATCTAATTATGATTCATTTTTCTAGAGCAAATTGTTTTAATAAGGTGGAAGAAAATTAAGTTTCATTATCAAAAACAAGGACAGAAGGGACATCAAACCTTGTGATCAGTTTTTGTTCTATGAATTAGATCACCACCTTCTCATTTACATGAGTCAGAGGGATGGCCTCTGCCCATTTCATGAAATAGTCAGTGGAAGTAAGTATGTACCTATGTTGTTTTGAAGATCCTGGTGTAATTTCTCCTATGATATCTAACCCCCATTTCTCAAATGGCCTAGAAACGGCCACCGGTTGGAGTGGGACAGCTGCTCTCTTTTCCCTCCCCGTGCTTATTTGACAAGTCTTACAGTTTCTAGCGTATGTGTGAGCGTATCTAAAAAAAGTAGGCCAATAATAGCCAGTTCTTAGTATTTTATGAGCGGTGGTATTTCCACCGACAGGACCATCGTGGAGCTCCTTTAGAAATTTGTCTACATCTTCACGTTTGAGACATCTTAAAAGTACCCCATCATAATTAACATGGAAGAGCACCAAATTTGTGAGGCGATATTGTGCAGATTTTAACCTGAGGGCTCTCCTTTCCCTAGGTTTAGGTTTTTTGGGCAAGTCCCATGATGCAGGAGATAAGTTAATTTCTCATACCAAGACTCTTTCCCTGGGGAGATGTACGAAGCTTCACCACACCATAATGCCAATTCATTCTCCCATTCGGGGTATTAATTTACTTGGTCCTGGGCTTCAACTGCTAGTTTTCATAACCCTTGTCCCTTAACCCTTGTCCTCTTCTCTCACCCATCTCCTGTTGAGTAAATAGGGATCGAACTGCAGGGTGAAGCACGATGAATTTGGTATGGTTCTTAAGGATGTAATATCTAAAGTGTTTTATTGCCTTGTATACTGCATAGGCATGCTTGTCTATAGCAGGGTAATTTAGTTCAGCCCCTTGGAGGTTAGTTATCATAAATGATACCAGGGCCTCATTGTTGTCATCATCCTTCTGAGTTAATACTGCAGCTAACGATTGGTTGGAAGCGAAAGTAAAGAGGAAAAAATATTTTTTGAAATTGGGGCTTCGCAACACAGGTGCTTGAGATATTGTCATCTTAATTTTGTTGAAATGTCTTTTCCGTTCATTGTCCCATTTAAATTCAACATATTTACAAATCATTTTTTGTAAGGGTTTGATAGTTTCAGCGAAATCAGGGGTGAATTTCCTCACAAAATTGATTTTCCCAAAGAATGATTGCATAGCCTTTTATTGTGAGGTAATGGGAGTTGAGATATAGCTTTAATCCTTTCTAGGTCTATGTGAATCCCTGATTGGGATATAATGTGGCCTAACATATTTCCTTCCTCGACATCAAAAATAGTTTTCTTAGGGTTTAAGGATATACTGTATTTCCTACACCTTTCGAAAATATGGGTTAAGTGTTGGATGTGATCCTCTCTGTTCTTTGAATACACAGTTACGTCGTCCAAATAGACTACTACACATTTGTTGATTAGTCCTATAAATGCTACATCCATGGCCCTTTGGAAGGTTTCCCCTGCATTGATTAACCCAAAGGTCATACATTTATAAGCGAAGGTTCCCCACTTGGTTCGGAAGGTAGTTTTCAAGCGGTCTTTTTCTGAAACTAGAACCTGGTTGTAACCTGAGAAACCGTCCAGCATGGAGAAAATCCAGGAGCCAAAGACAGTCTGTAAGAGTTGCTCCATTTGTCAGACTGGGTAGTTATCCTTTTCTGAATCTCTATTGAGGTTTCTGAAATCAACGCACATGCGGATTTCCCCGAATTTTTTCCTCACAGGGACCAAATTTGCTACCCATGTAGAGTGTCTAACCTGGAAGATAATTTTGGCATATAATAGTTTCTTCAACTCCTGACACATGAGAGGTTCCAGGGATGGGTGGTACTTCTGGAGATTTTGTTGGAAGGGTTTCACTTCAGGTTTTAATGGGATAGTGTGTTGAATGATACGGGTATCATAAGTTTTCAGATCTCGGTAGGAACATGAAAATACATCTTGATATTGTCTGGAAAGTTTGAGATAGGCCTTCCTTTCCTCTTTAGATATTGTCTTGCCAATATTTATATTCTTGGGGTTTTCTGGGGTTCCTAGATTTATAGTTTCATGCATGGGACAAGAACTCCTTGTCTTTGCGTTCTTTGGCCCTTTAAATCTTTCCCTTAGGTCAAAAAGGTGTTTTAAATTGGCTTTTCCTTTCAGTATCATGTGATACCTATGTTAGTCAGTCGGTTGATCTGTCTGAGGATTGGTTTCTGTTGATTGTTCTTGAAACACTTCATCTTCAATAGCCAAATCTTTAAAATTATCCTGATTGGTCAAAAAGTTTATAATATGTTCATCTCCTTGAAAGACCTTCCAATTAGAAATATTTTTGGGCACTGGCGGTTTGTAGAGTAGCTCCATAATGAACCGGGAGGCTTCATAATATTCTAGAGGTGATAGCCTCGAGGCAGCAATGGCCAGAGAATAAGCAAGAATGTTCTTTGTTTCGGGGATCGAATGTTAAAGGCTTCAAAATTCTCTACTAGCTTGTGCACTTCTTGTTAGTAATTCCTCAGGTGTGGAGAGTTGCAATGTACAGTGTTCCTTACTTGTCTAATGATAATTTCAGAATCTCCGAAAACCTTCAATTCTTTAACGTTTAAGTCCATGGATTTCTTTAGCCCTTGTACTAGAGCTTCATACTCGATGGTATTGTTTGTGCATTTGAAATCAAGTCTATAGGACATAAAATGTCGTTTACCTTTTGGATCAATGAGGATGCACCCTGACCCTAACCCTTCTTGCGATTTGGATCCATCAAAGTATAAGGTCCAAACTTGTGGGAAAAACCTATCAGTTTCCTTTTTCTTGTCACTTTCCTCTTCTCCTTCTGTTTTTTCTGTGATCTCTAACGTAGGTTCTTGACAGAAGAGGATTTTTTCCGCCGTCGTTGGCAGTTTCTCTTGAAAAATCATTTTGGAGTTTTGAGTAAGAGGGACATCATATGACAGAGGGGAGAAATTCCTAAAGTCGGAGTCACGGGAATAATTTCCTAGCACAGAGAAATCTGTCGATGAGGATTCATTGAGGGTTTCTAAGTCAGTGAGAGTATGTTTTAGATATCTTTCCCTATCAAACCTAATAATGTTTGTGTGCCCCTTTAATGGCAACCAATGGTGAGGCCAATCTGTACTAAAGTATTTCTTTAAATTCTTAGACCAATCTCGACTTAACAAAAATCCATAAGCTTCTTAGATATCTACAACGATGATCTCGATTACTTGCAAAACTTTAGGGTGTGTCGCTATTCTAATCATTACATCTTTGAGTTCTCCCATGACCTTCACCTGGGTCCTGTCTAATTGTATAACATGTTTATTTCTTTTGAGAGGGATTGCGTTTAATTTTTCGCAAATAGACAATGGCATAACATTGGAGGATGCTCTTGATTCAACCAAACAATTATGGAGGTTTATGTTGAAGACTTCAAACGTCAAAAGAAACGGTGGGACAAAAGGTTTTCCCTTCTTATCTTCAAAGCAGGTGTTCACAGTTGGTTTATTTCTTGGGTCTATGGGAGTTATATTTTCTCCTTGGTTAGTGATTGTTGTGGGGTTTTCTACCGCTTTTAATGCTTGTAACAGAAAGTCCTTTTGTTGAGGGATTCTACATATGTACATGACCGATATGTTTTCCTTCAACTTTTTAAGTCTTATACTATGTTGTAGTCTAGCTTGGGTGATTCTCGTGTATGGATGTTTATAGGGTTTCTTCGAGGGGGAAAATGTGCTTTCGGGTGATCGAGAGCTAGTCTTCCTCCCAAAGTTTGGGTCGTAGTAAGGTCATTTGAGACAGGTTGACCTCTACTTCATGTTTGCACAACTAAGACTTATGTGGGTGGTTCTTGAACTTCAAATAGTTGTCGGAGGGCATAGGTAAATCAGGGTCCCATATCAACATGGTTGTTTCTTTTGGTGGATCAACCTCTTCCTGATCGACAATATTTATAGTTGAGTCACTTGATTGTTTGGTTAGGGAGACTTCATCCAGAAACCGGTTGGCCATTAAATTCATGGCATGCACCCATTGAGGGCAGTCTCTTTTAGAGTGATTCTCTTGATGATTGGTACAGAAAGAGTTGGATGCTACATTTCCCAGATCGATGTTTAAGTTTCCTGGGGGAGGCTCAATTGCTTTGAAAGGTGGATTTATTTTTAAAAAGGGTTTATAGAGACTCTGGCCTTGGTTTATAGAGACGTGCGTTTGTTTCTCACCATTGATGAAGTTTTCCACCAAATCAAACGATCCTAATCTCTTAAAGTTATGAAGCTGCCTACACGTTAAAGAGTCAAATCATTAAAGACTATTTTTGAAATTTTGGGTTTCGGATTTTTGCACTGCAGGCATTTCAACATATAGCAAGTCCAAAGTCCCGATACCCGAAAAGTGTTTGAGGAATCCTAGTCACGATACACGTATACTCACTAATACCTGACATACCCTTCCAAAACGCTAACCTGTCGGAACTTCAAATAAAGTTAATTAACCAAACGAGTGAAAAGATGAATACTTAAGAAGAAAATAAAACCCAATTAGAAAATTGAATAATAGTTTCACTATTTCGGGAATCGGGTCTTCGCCATCTATCGTATCCTGAAATATCTTAAACATTAAGGTGGGTTAATTAAGGATTTAAAACGATTAACGATTAATTAATCATATCACGATTTTTCATTTCGGGAATCCTGCCTCGAGGGACTTGCAATATCCCGAGGTCTGAAACCCCAAAATATTTGAGGTTAATCATGATTAATTAAAAGGGTTAAACATGATTAAAATTAATTAATCACATCACGATTTCGTGTTTCGGAGATCATACCTTGAACTGTTATAGGATAACCCGAGGTCCTAGGACCCAAAAAGATTTAAGGTTAAATGTGATTAATTAACAAGTTAAACGAGATTTATTAACAAATTAAACACTCTTATCTCATATTAAGTTTTCGTCGAGTCGTAGATTGGGTAAATTCAAATTTCATCTATGCTTTTACCAATCACAAAAAAATAACCATTAATGGCATTAATAGTTAATCTAGGGAAAATGATTTCAAATAAGATCATGTATCATCGCCTGAATCTTTTCATTAAGGGAAGTAAACACATTTTCAGTGAAGGTATATGCAAATTGGTGCACTTAAGGTGGAGAAGATATTTTCATTCTGAATTACATTCGTGTTTTTCACAGAGCAAGCTTAGTGAGATAATAAGTCTTGTGCATTTTATGTGACAGGTAACACAGTGTTGTGTTTACTACTATCATGGCTCCATGAAAAATGGGTAAAGTGACTGGTGAGAGCTCAAGCCAAAACACAGATGTCCTCTCGGACACATCACCGAGAGTTGTGGAGACCATAAAAACTTGGACGCGGGTCTGCGATAAGATACAATACGAGCTGAACAACTGTCCAGAAGAGTCAAACGATGAAGGGACCGAGACTCAAGAGACAAAGCTCAAATTCATAGCACAATCAGAGCTACATAAGATAGCTATGAGGCTGAGGCTCATGCCATATAATGACATGATAGACTAGGCCCTGGAAAACATTGACGTCTCTATTGGGACCATCTACAATGCGCAGAAAGTAGTTTTTGGATCTTTCCACCCAAAATATGTACAGGTGATGTACAAATTGTCCCCAACATTCAAACATAGTTATAATGTTGATTTCTTAAAAAAAATTGAGGAAGAAGAATGCCCAGAAGGTGTAAAGAACTACCCTAATTTGATCAAAGATTGGTGGGAACGCCCCGAAGAAATTTAGAGCGGACACCCATGGCATATATGCCACCACATCATTAGACTCTCATATGTTGTATGTGGCCATGATGCTCTGTAGAATTTTCGGGAGAGAAAATTCCTCCCACTTCATGTTATCATGGGTATCAATCATGCACAAAGTTGCAGAGGGTTTTTCATTCAATTGGGCCAAGATGCAATCAGACAGTTTGTCCAAGGAAATCACCAAATATCATATTTTGAAAGCCAAAGGATGACCTGCCCAATTTATGTCGGCATACCTTATGGATGTCATTTGTTTTATGACACCTTTTCCTTTGATGGGCTAGAGCTGGACTCTGGAAAGCACTGAGGCAATACATATTTATCATTCGAGGCTATGGGAAGATAAAGAGAAAGATTTCTTTTATGAAATCTACAATTATGTGGTGGTGCCAATGCATATCGTCATATATGGGTGCCCACCTCCCAGGATTTCTAACAAAGTAGTGACCGACCTGGAGAAGATAGCAGACTGGTATATTGAAGAGAATTTTTCCTATATCAGGGTTTTTTCTTTCTCGGTTCCTCCTCACGCCTTGCCCAAGTTTCTACCAGACCGATTGGTGTGTAGAGAAGTAGTGCGAAAAATTATACTGGGCGGAGTTAGTAAAGAGCTAAAAGCCCTGCAAAAAAAGGTATGGCCTACTTTTCCCTTGCAGATAGGTATGTTTTAACTATCATATTTTGGCCATTCGAAAGTAGAGGCCACGGCCCTGGAATAAATTAAGCTCATCAATATTGAGTTGAAGAAACATGATCCCCAGAAGATCGTGGGAAACCATGTGGCCTCTTGTAACTTGAAAAGGTACAAGCGTGAAGATTCTCCTCATGATGATATATTTCGAGGAGAAAGATCCTATCTAGAAGTTTTGAGCCGAGTCCAAACCCTGGCTCCAGACCAATTGGTCCCATTCTATAATTTCCAAAGGCATAGGAGAAATAGCCTTCCGAAATTCTTGCAGGGAGAATTCCCTACACCCCCATCTACACAAGAAATTGAGGTCCATAGTTTAGAAATAAAGAACTCCAGTGGACAAGATGCTCAAGAAAGTTGGGAGAAGACTGGGGTTTTGAATCAGAAAGAGCCATTTTCCATGTCAGGCAAATCACCTATGGACACGGTCAGGAAATAGCCATTCACCGAGATTGGTAGCCCTATACAACCTATCACGCCTTTACAGTTCAGCAGAGGAAACTCAAGTGTCGAGGTAGTGTTCATAGAGGATCTTACACCTATTTCGGTTCAAGAGATGCCCCCTTCTGATTTCTTTTTCAGCAAGAAAAGAAGGGTTGTGGTAAAGAGAGAAACGCACCAAAGGAAAGGTGCGAAAATCAAAAGATACAAGGTATTATTTGATGGACGGGCCTTGGAAGAGGAAGATTTCACTACAGATGTAGCAGGATGGTTGGGAGATTAGGCAAAGGAAAACCAATTTTCAATTGGAAACTTAAAAGAACAATTGAAACAGAAGGATCTGCTGATAAGCCAATTGAAAAATCAAGTAAATACTATGGAGAAGAATGTCAGGAGAGAGATGAACAAGAGTTTAGAGAATATTATATTTTGTGATACACAGGAAATCCAGCAACTCAAATCCAGTCTCGACGAAATGCACAAGAACGCACAGGTGAGTAGAGAATGGGCCTTTCAGTAGGGAGAGTTGGTAAAACAACTACAGGACAAAATAAACTCAACTAAAAATACAACTGTAGATATGAGAGTTTTCCAAACGAAGGCATTGGAGGTGCGTGAGAAGCTGGAATCAGCACAGCAAAGCCTTTTCACTAAGGTCGAAGCTGTCCAAAACCATTTTCGGGTGGTCGACCAATACTTAAATAACATTAGTTTAAAGGAGAGAGAGGATATTGTTGCTCGGGCCACTTTCCAAGAAGCAGTTGTGGCGTCGGCAAGAGAAGGAGTATCTAGGGTCTCTAGATTATCTTCTTCGGAAAAAACCAGAGGCGATATTATACTGAAGACTTGTTCGACTAACATAGCTGAAAGTAAAAGAATGTATAAGGAAGTGAAGAAGGATTTTGAAGAAACTTTCCATTCACTCAACAAAGAGTCATTAGGCCTCAGAAAATATAATATCTCTGAAGTCTTGGGACAAGTTGATATAGAAAAGGATCAACTTAATATCAATACAAACATGGAAGAGGCTCGAGCTGAAATATAGCAATTAAAATAGATTGATATTACTCAGATAGAGAGGTGGCTAGTGAAGCCCAGTCTGCAGCTACAGTCTATAGCTTCAGAAGACAGGAGAATGGAAGGCAGACTGCCTCACTTAGAAAATAAATTATATATGTTTGAGGAAAATGACTTAACAGAGTCGTCCATATTGGTGGTACAATTCGTGGGCATGTGTGTCAAATGTGTTGAGCAGGGAAAAGGAAGCACTTCGGGGAACCAATAAGATAACATGTACACATCATTTGTATAAATCATGATTAGAAGATCAGTTGTTTTTGAAATGGATAACAAGAAATAAAAAAGCCTCCACCAGCATAGAGAAGAGACAAGGGAGATGCAATTGAAGCGTTTCAGATTTTACATTGTGTAATTTTACTATAGTAGAAATAAGGAGAAGTCCAACCGCTTAGGGTTGGGAACCTTTTGTATAAATACATATTTCAAAAATTGAACAAAGGTTGCTTCTTGCCGAATGTAATTAAGAGAAAATATCCTTTTGTGATAATTAATACAAGCACAGACAGAGATTCCAATCTTTGTGCAGTCTGATTTATGTTTCTTCTTTGTACTCCATATTTCTTGTTTATTTAAATGTCTCTTTGATAAGTGAGTGTTTACAATTTAGTAACACAGCTACTATGATCACACCAAACCAGTTGTTCGTTAAGCAAGCAGTTTTTCCTCTGTATTTGCTATCAGTAAATACAATACCTGTAAGCTACTTGGATAACTAAATATTATATCCTTTCAAGAGTGCATGCTTTATTTTCTTCTACTGTGAACATGATAATATTCATCTCTACATTGATGCCTTGTTTTGTTTAACAGTTTTGTAAGTTTCCCTCACCTCACCTGATTTCATAAATCGACTTGGATGACAAATTACGGCCTCTGTATTGTTCTGTTTTTATTTTCATTTAAGGAATTAAAGCTTATATAACTATCGGAAGAAAAATCACTTCTTAAAATCAACCTTTATCTTTATGATGCCTTGACATTATGCTTCTAAGCCTTAAGTGTAATCTCAGGAACAACACCTCCCCTATGCTTCTCTTCATGTCTATGATTTTGTTTGACAACTTATTGACCATACGTTGTAGGTCCTCTATGTCCCCGCTTCCCTTTTCGAGACCTTGTTCTGTTTGTTTCCCTGGGGGTCTAGTCAGTAGTAGTCCTCTCCTGGGAGGAGGTTGAACTTCTTTTTTAACTAATGAGACCTGAACTTCTTTACATCCCTTCATTTGGAACTCTATTATTTTGGATTCTTCAAAATTCTCAGCTAAGGTTGGTTTGGCAGCCCTTTTCACAAACATGGAAATAGAATTTGGGAGAGCATTAGCGTATACTTCAATTTGCAACTCCTGAGTAGGTTTAGCTTCGGGCTCAAATTTGTTTAAGATGGTGGTGAATATTTGATTGAATTCTTTAACCCTTTCCTTTGAACTCATGGTGGTGACAAACAACTCAGCCATCAAATCTCATGTAATAGTTTCTTCTACAAATTTATCTAGAAAATCCTTTTGAAACTTCGTCCAACTAGTTATGGATCCTACAGGTAAGTTAAAATACCACATGGAGGCTGAATTCTCTAAAGTGTAGGGGAATATCCTACAAACTACGTCTTCATGTTGGACATTCATCATTCTGATAGCTAGTATGAATTTTTTGATATGGTCTTCAGGAAATCCTGAGGTTTCAGGGTTAAATTTAGGGAAAACTTGTCTGGATGTCAGGGAAGGTTATGTACTCGTCCAGGGATGGCCAAAGAATATATTTCAAACCAAGGTTAATTATTCTGAGGTGGGTTTCCCCTTTCTTCATCATGGTCATTGTTATCTTCCATGTCTTCATATCCTAAGTTAAACACTTCTTCTTCCAAAAAATCGTCGGGCTCGGAGCAGTTGTTGGTTGGTGTTTCAGGGATTAGATTAAGAGGATGTTTGATTTCAGTGAGGGACAAATGTATCAGGTCTTCTACTATGTGCACAAAAACCTGGTCAGAGGACTCGACCACTGGTCTGCTTACTTTTTTTCTTCGAGGAAGTAACGGGGCTGAGGGAAATGCATTGATCTGTCAAGCATAAGCTCTTGTGATTCTTTTGAATTGGTTCAATTAATCATGAGGAAGAGCGTAGGGTATATCAGGGAACAGATGTTCTTCCTGGTGCTGGGGCGAGTTACTCATTTTAGGAGTACTCAGTGTGTGTGGGTTGTCTTTGGAATGACTAGCCATCCATGTGGGTTGTTTTGAATCTACAGGTTGTCTGGAATATTATGTTAAATATATATTCATCCATTCATTCTAAGGCCCTCATCTTAGCGCCAATTCTGTTGAGGGGTCCTAAATCCCTTTAACTCAACAGCAGGAACCAAACCCACACCTGAGGCCCAATTAGACTCTACAGAATTTAATGGTGGAATGGTTCTCCAGATCTTGCGATCCAGCCAATTAATCGATGGGCTTTACATTTTATTGTGAAGGCTTCTTCTGTTCGGACGTTCTCTTTTTTGTATTTTCTCTTATAGGTGGGACCAATACAAGATAAAAGATGGTATAAACCAACTAGGTAACAAAGTGGGAAAAAGCTTAACTAATGGAGAAGGCTGAGCTTGGGATAACCCTTTCACTCTAGCATGCAAACAACAATTCTCTACCACAAGCCTAGTAATAATACATTAACCTCTTGGTGTTCCAATTATTGACTGAGGTGCGATTTATCAGAAGAAAACACATATGCAATAAACGATGGCAAGAAAAATAATTCTCTTAACTCTAATCATTAATCACATAATAACACAACGATTTAATTTTCATCATTAAAGACAAGAACTGTAAAACATTGAATCAGATAACTTATCAACATATTTAGAATATCTTACTCATTACAGCATCCATTCATGAGATGAAATCAGAAATAATTCGTCTCCACATCCAATCATACACACTTTTGATGAAAAACACAAACTTGTCTCTGGTCCTAAACAAGACTTCTCAATTAAGGCAGCTCTGAAATAGTTCTTTACAAAATACAAAAATGACAATCTTTGCAACAACCATCGACCCTCTGCTAATAGGTCGATCCTCTTATTTATAGCATACTATTAACTAAAAATAACTATTAAAGTGAAGCTAAGTAAAACAAAAATTGCCACATGGTGCTTTCTTCTATGAGTCTTCAAAGGGTCATCAAATGATCTCACTTGAGTGGATGACTCTTCTCATACTCTAACCACTTGATGAAGATATCCTCGCATGTGTTAGCATACGGGAATCTATGTTGTTCCATTGGGTCTGAAAGGATCTCTTGTATCTCTACTACATGTGCCCGATACTTGAATATTCTAGCACTTAACTGTTGCAACATGGCTCGAGCTTTAATCGGGTGCTCCATGAACTATTTCACCTGCCCTGGCGCCATGTCGGCCACCTTTGTTATTTCCTCAGCCCATGATGAGTCTTGTTCGGCATCTGATTTGACTATGTCATGCAAGTCGACAAAGTCATCAGGTGTGTCGAATTTGGGGAGGCTAATGTCTCTCATTGCCCGGTTTATCTTGGTCCATCTTTTCTCGCACTCGACCCATTTCTCTTGGATTTCCTGATGAGGTTCCTAAGCCATTTTTACCCAATATTCAGTCGATTTCCTTATGCGGTCGATGTTGCTTTCGTTTAGTACCTGGATCTCATGCTCTTCGATGTCTTGGCCTTGTTGCACCGTGCTGATACAGTTGATCCTTTCCATGGCTTGGTGTTCTTTCTCATACCACCTCTCCATATCCTTGCACGTCGTCAGTGCCATGAGGGTGTCTTCTTCAAGCTCGGTTATCCTTGTAGTGAATAGGTGTCGTTCATTTGTAAATTTGCTATAGGCCTCCTTGAATTCTCTCCTTAGGAACATCACAGCATGTGTGGTGTCCTAGTAATACTTCTCCAAGTGGCACAAATGTTCCAATTCTTTCATGGCAGCGGCCAGCTCCTCTTCATCCATTTTTTCTCTATCCAGGGTGGCATCTGTGATTTCCATCCTTGCACCGATAAGTTTGGATGTTTTGGGATGCTCTGTATTTATTAGATTTTCCTCTGTGGTGATGAGGATGGAGCGATCTAGAGTGATCCTCCTCTTCTTGGTGTTTCTCTGCATGATAGATTTTATTTTCCAGCCATAAGTGATGGCATGTATGTCAGCGAATTCATCCACGTGTTCGGGAATTTGTTGATCTCCCCAAGTGAGCATATTTCCCAGGCTCCCAATGGTATATATTTGTTCAAGACTGGGTTATTGAACTTCCTCCATGTGTTCAAAAGGTCTGGCTTCTGTTTGTTGCTCATCAGGAAGTTGAGTACTGATTTAAATTGAGGTGTCTGGGGTGTGCTCGGTACTTACTTGATAATCGATCATTGAGATGTTGATTTCTTGTTATGGAGCTTCTTCCTTCTATTCTTCCGACCTTGGCTCATCCTTTGGACTATCTTCTTGGGTCTTCGGTGCATTGGGTTGATCAGTGTCCAAGACAATCTCGACCTCTTGTTCATTCTGTGGAAGGCCCCGAATTTGAGCGTCAGCAGCTGGCGAAGATGACTTATCTGGCTCCTTTTCCTCTATGATCTGTACATGGGTCACCAGGGATACCTCTGGGCTCTCTTCATCATCATATATGTTTATTAATTCTTAGAGGGGGTTTGGTGCACTTGCTCTCCCTGATGTTCTGATAGTCTCCAGCTGAGCTGAAACAACCCTCGGTGATCCGGCCTATGGAGTTGTGATTTCAGGGTTATCTAACCCAGCGATTTCATCAATGTCTATTAGTTCAAGGCCGCTTGGGCCCATCTGGATTTCATTTGGGATGTCGGCAGGGGACCCTGTCATTCTTGTGAGGTCTGAGTCATCTTGTAGCTAATCAATTATTCATTGTGCCTATTCTATCATGAGCAACCCCCTTTCTCATGTGTCCTGCATCATCGAGAAACCTTGATCCTGCACCGGAGCTACCAGGGGAACCTCTACTACTTCTGTTGCTATCATTATTCCCTGGATATAAGGGCCTCTTGAGTCAATTTCTCTATGGTTTTCACCTGTTCATCCAGGCTCATGGCTCTGAACCTAGTCATTTTGGGGTCGACCATCCTTGCCACCACCGCGTCCTAGTCTTGGGCATTTTTCGTGAAGACTTCATCTTCAAATTTGTCGTGGGCGTATGGCCAATAGGATGACACTTATGAAGCATGTTGTAAGACCAGACCCTTTGGATCATGCTTGGAGAATCGACATGTCTAGAATCTAAACTATAATTGGCTCAACCCTTATTTTTTTCTTGAGCGATGTCTTTCACCATGTAGAAGCCTACATGGAAACCATAAGGTATCTTCTTCTCCTTGACCAGAGTGGCATTGTAGCCTTGAAGGATGGTCTGGTAGCATATCTCCCCTACTACAAGTTGATGAAGGACATGCACTGGTAGGATGTGTGGAGCTCTGGTAGCCCCAAACACCCTGATGTAGGTATCGCGCTCGTCCAAATACCAGTGGCCTACTTTTGATATCATCTTTTTGGTCGCAGCCGATAGTCTCGGGCATTCTTTCCTAAAAAGAATGAAATAAATACGTGCGATGAATTCATCGTAGATGATGGAGTAAGATTTCTTGTACCTATTCTCCCATAGGATGCTAAAATATACTTGGACTGGGAGCTCTACGACGTGCCATCTTAGGCTCACGGAGGTCAAAATGTTTCTGGCGCACATGACGTCAAGTAAATATGAATCCATGTAGAAGGTTGGTGTCTCTTCTTCCTTCGGCGTCTGAGCCTGTTGTATGTAGATGCTTAGTTGCTTAGAAATGATGGCTCCCTAGTTGAATTCGCTCCCAAAAATCTCCATTGTGTAAGTTGAGGGCATCCACACCTCTGAGAATCTGGAGCAATCCTTCTCCCCATATAATCGACAGATGAGAGACATCAAGTAGATGTATGGCTCCCTTAAGTTGGTCGTTTGGTACCATTCGGTGCTCCAGTTAGTGTATTTCTTATCTTCCCTCCACCATGAGGACATCACCTGGCTGGTGTCATGGAGCTCGTACAAATTCATGACGAAATCTGTATTCGGTCGTTCCTCTGGGTCTCAGAGTTTGTAATATTTCTAGACCTCCACCAGAAGGAAGACCCCAAAACACCCACCATTGTCATCGTTGATTAAACACTTCTATGTGTCTGTGTGGTCAATGAGCCACTTTAGAAGTTCTATATAGGGAAAGATGGGGGTTCTGCTTGCTACCATGTGCAGGTATGACCGTCTGATATTCAGAAATAGGGATGATTTTAGGGGCTAAATTTCGCTCATGGGCTAATTTTACATGGTTTTTACAAAAAAATGACTCTCTATTCTAAAAATTATTCGCCCAAATTCTATAGGATAAAATTATTTTACCTTAAAAATCTCCAAAATTTTATACAAACTATATAAAATCCTTAGAAATTTGAATATTTTTACAAAAATATCGCTAAACATTTATAGTTGGCATATGAAGGATTAGTAAGATTTGCCAAGGTTTCTACATTTTAAAATAAATTTCCATCCTTAAAATCATCCTTTTTCAGAAACACCTCGTCATCAAACGCCCTCACATCTGGGTGGTTTTGTGGGATATATTCCAGGTATTCTTCTCAGCTGATATTTTTAAACATCTCTCCCTAATGTGGGAGTGCCACCTTGGACCCTGTGCTTGCCTATGTATATCCAAAGGCCAGAGGCTGATTAAAAACATTCTTCGTCATTGTTTTGATGACAGGATCTGGTCATGCAGTGTATTCCAATTGCTTCACGACCCCTGGAGAGGATCCTTCACCAAAATCTAGTTCTTTCAGCTTTGGCGCCCTCCGCGATCGTCTAGTGGTTGGCTCTCTTGGAGGCATTGTTCCTACAATCAAACTAAACCTTCAAAGACTGTGTGAAGAAAAAAACCAGATAAAAAATATATGAAGTGTAAACATGCAAAATTCGCAGACTTGGATACACACATGTAAAGCTTGCTAAACCTGGTTATTTGATACTCACGAGATCTTTGCAGCTTTCAAATTTCTCGTCTCGCTTCTCCGGATGCTCTGAATTTCCTTGCACGCAGAATGATTCCTCTTACAATGGCTCAAGAGAATTTAAACCAGTGAAGAACTTACTATGTCTCATTAGCCATTTAATTCGGGTGATGAGTGCAATTTAAACAAATTTTTCGTCGAATCTCTGCAACTTAAATTCATCGTGGGTTGATGGTGGAGGCACAAGGGTAATGTGGTCTATTGGTGATTCTAAATGGATGTTTTTATTTACGCACGAGGTAGAACCTAATGCAAGATTTGGTATTAATTAGACCCTTAAATGCTCAAAATATAATCGTATTAATTAGACCCTTAATTGTCGATCACGGTCCCATATCAACATGGTTGTTTCTTCTGGTGGATCAACCTCTTCCTGATTGGAAATATTTATAGTCGAGCCACTTGATTGTTCGATTAGGGAGACTTCATCCAAAAATTGGTTGGCCATTAAATTCAGGGCATGAACCCATTGAGGGTAGTCTCTTTCAGAGTGATTCTCTTGATGATAGGTACAAAAAGAGTCAGATGCTACATTTCCCAGATCGATGTTTAAGTTGGTTGGGGAGGTTCAATTGCTTTGAAAGGAGGATTTCTTTTAGAAAAGGGTTTATAGGGCCTCTGGCCTTGGTTTCCCTCCCCTGCGCTTCTCTTCATGTCTATAATTTCATTTGACAACTTCTTGAACATACGTTGTAGGTCCTCTATGTCCCCGCTTCCATTTTTGGGACCTTGTTCTGTTTGTTTCCCTGGGGGTCTAGTCAGCAGTAGTCCTCTCCTGGGAGGAGGTTGAAATTCTTTTTTAACTAATGATACGTGGCCTTCTTTACATCCCTTCATTTGGAAATCTATCGTTTTGGCTTCTTCAAAATTCTCAGCTAAGGTTGGTTTGGCATCCCTTTTCACAAACATGGAAATAGAAGCTGGGGGAGAATTAGTGTATACTTCAATTTGCAACTCCTTAGTAGGTTTAGCTTCGTGCTGGAATTTGTTTAAGATGGTGGTGAATCTTTGATTGAAGTCTTTAACCCTTTCTTTTGAAATCATGGCGGTGGTGAACAACTCAGCCATCAAAGCTCCTGTAGTAGTTTCTTCTACAAATTTATCTAGAAAATCCTTTTGAAACTTCGTCCAACTAGTTATGGATCCTACAGGTAAGTTAAAATACCACGTGGAGGCCAAATTCTTGAAAGTGCAGGGGAATAGCCTGCAAAATACATCTTCATGTTGGACATTCATCAGTCTGATAGCTAGTATGAATTTTTTGATATGGTCTTCAGGCAATCCTGAGGTTTCGGGGTCAAATTTAGGGGGTAACTTCTCTAGATGTCGAGGAAGGCTATGTACTCGTCCAGAGATGGCCAAAGCATCTCTGGACAAACAAGGTTGATTATCCTGAGATGGGTTTACCCTTTCTTCATCATGGTCATTGTTATCTTCCATGTCTTTAGATCCTAAGTTAAACGCTTCCTCTTCCAAAAAATCATCGAGCTCGGAGCAGTTGTCGGTGAGGGCGAAATATATCAGGTCTTCTACTATGTGCACAAAAGCCTAGTCAGGGGACTCGACCATTGGTCTACTTATTTTTTTTCTTCGAGGAACTAATGGGGCTAAGGGAAATGCGTCGATTTGTCGAACGTAAGCTCTTGTGATTCTTTTGAATTGGTTCAATGCCTCATGAGGAAGAGCATAGGGTATATCAGGGAACAGATGTTCTTCCTCATGCTGGGGTGAGTTACTCTTTTCAGGAGTACTCAGTGTGTGTGGGTTGTCTTGGGAATGACTATCCATGCATGTGGGTTTTTTTGAATCTACAGGTTGTCTAGAATATTATGTTAAATATATATTCAGCCATTCATTCTCAGTCCCTCTTTCTAGTGCCAATTCTGTTGAGGGGTCCTAAATCCATTTAACTCAACAATAGGAACCAAACCTTCCATCGAGGCCCAATTAGACTCTGCAGCGTTTAATGGTGGAACGGTTCTCCAGATCTTTCTATTTGGCCAATTAATCGATGGGATTTATGTTTTCTTGTGAAGGATTATCCTTCTGTTCGGGCATTCTCTTTTTTGTATTTTCTCTTATAGGTGGGATCGATACAAGATAAAAGTCGGTATAAACCAACTAGGTAAAAAAGTGGGAAAAATCTTAACTACTGGAGAAGGTTGAGCTTGGGATAACCCTTTCACTCTAGCATGCAGACAACAATTCTCTACCACAAGCCTAGTAATAATACATTAACCTACTGGTGTTCCAATTATTGACTGAGGTGCAATTTATCAGAAGAAAACACATATGCAATAAACGATGGCAAGAAAAATAATTCTCTTAACTCTAACCATGAATCACATAATAACACAACGATTTAATTTTCATCATTAAAGACAAGAACTATAAAACATTGAATCATATAACTTATCAATAGATTTAGAAGCTCTTACTCGTTACAACATCCATTCATGAGATGAAATCATAAATAATTTGTCTCCACATCCAATCATACACACTTTTGATGAAAAACATGAACTTGTCTCTGGTCCTAAACATGACTTATCAATTAAGGCAACTCTGAAATAGTTCTTTACAAAATCCAAAAATGAGGGTCTTTGCAACAACCATCGACCCTTTGCTTTGGGAATAGGGTCATGTTCTCTGGTTATAGAATAGTGGTCTTTCCTTTTGCAGTGTCTTGAAGGATTTCTTTTCCAGTCTGTTATCTCTTTAATGTAATCCAGGATTCTTTGGACAATTACTTCTTTAAACATTGAACTCTGCAATAGGTAGATTACTTTCCTGTAATTCAAGTTAGAACTTCAGTTTGTTCAAGTCAAAGTGTGATTAATATGTTTTTACTACAACTCTAGGTTGCTTTTGAGATTGAGCATATATAGTGTGTGGTTACCTTTGAAATAAACAGACTTCCCTGGGTTGAAAATTTATGTAGCACTTGATTGTTTAGTTAAATAAGAAATTATAGTGACCAACATTTTGGCGTCATTGCCGGGGAAGGTAATTATAGATTTCAAAAGCACTTATGATTTTTCAGATACAAAGATTGCATGAGAGGACGCGGAGACCCCAAAGACACTGACCCTACAGGTGGCAGGGGCAGAGGAAGAGGAGGAAGAAAGACTTATATT
>ML778397.1:2656017-2711709 GCA_009831015.1 Picea engelmannii
GCTTTGGGAATAGGGTCATGTTCTCTGGTTATAGAATAGTGGTCTTTCCTTTTGCAGTGTCTTGAAGGATTTCTTTTCCAGTCTGTTATCTCTTTAATGTAATCCAGGATTCTTTGGACAATTACTTCTTTAAACATTGAACTTTGCAATAGGTAGATTACTTTCCTGTAATTCAAGTTAGAACTTCAGTTTGTTCAAGGCAAAGTGTGATTAATATGTTTTTACTACAACTCTAGGTTGCTTTTGAGATTGAGCATATATAATGCATGGTTACCTTTGAAATAAACAGACTTCCCTAGGTTGACAATTTATGTAGCACTTGATTGTTTAGTTAAATAAGAAATTATAGTGACCAACATAGGTGTGGTGCTCCGGTAGCCATGAACACCCAGATGTAGGTATCAGGCTCATCCAAATACCAATGGCCTACTTTTGATATCATCTTTTTGGTCGCGGTCGATAGTCTCAGACATTCTTTCTTAAAAATAATGAAATAAATACATGTGATGAATTCATCACAGTTGAGGGAGTAATATTTCTTGTACTTGTTCTCCCATAGGATATTGAAATATACGTGGGCCAAGAGCTCTGCAACGTACCAGCTCAGGTTCATACCGGAAAAAATGTTTCTGACGCACATGACATCAAGTAAATATGAAGCCATGCAAAATTCCGGTGTCTCTCCTTCCTTCAGCATCTGAGCCTATTATATGCAGATGCTTATTTGCTTAGAAATGATGGCTCCCCAGATGAATTCACTCCTCGAAATAACCACTGTGTAAGCTAAGGTCATCCACTCCTCTAAGAATCTAGAGCAATCCTTCTCCCCATATAATCAGCAGATGAGAGCCATCGAGTAGATATATGGCTCCCTTAAGTTGTTCGTCTGGTACCAGTTAGTGCTCCGGTTGGTGTATTTCTTGTATTCACTCCACCATGAGGCCATCTCCTGGCTGGTGTCATGGCACTCGTAGAAATTCATGATGAAATCTGTATTGATCCATTCCTCGGGGTCTCGGAGTTTGTAATATTTCTGGACCTCCACCAGAAAGAAGACCCTGACACACCTATTGATGGGTCCTAAATCCATTTAACTCAACAGCAGGAACCAAACCCACCATCGATTCCCAATTAGACTCTGCAGCGTTTAATAGTGGAATGGTTCTCCAGATCTTGTGATCCGTCCAATTAATCGATGGGGTTTACATTTTCTTGTGAAGGTTTCTCCTTCAGTTCATACCTTCTCTTTTTTGTATTTTCTCTTAGGTGGGACCGATATAAGATGGAATATGGTATAAACCAACTAGGTAACAAAATGGGAAAAGGTTTAACTGTTGGAGAAGAGGTTGAGCTTGGGATAACCTGTTACTCTAGCGTGTAGGCAATGATCGTCTACCATAGGCCTAGTAATAATACATTAATTGTGTGAGTAATCCAATTACTGACTGAGATACAAATTATCAAAAGAAAACATGCATGTGATAAATAATGGCAAGTAAAATAATTCACTCAACTCTAATCATCCATCACATAATAACACAATGATTCATTTTCATCATTAAAGAAAGAACTGTAAAACATTGCATCAGATAACTTATCAATAGATTTAATAGCTCTTACTCGTTACTGCATCCATTCATGAGGCGAGATAGGAAATAGTTCTTATCCACATCCAATCATACACGCATTTGATGAAAACTTAAACTTGTCTCTAGTCCAAAAGGACTTCTCAATTAAAGGCAGCACCAAAATAATTCTTAACAAACCAAAAATGAGAGTTTCTTGCAACAACCATCGACCTTTAACTAATCGGTCAATTCTCCTATTTATAACATAAAAAATAACTAAAAATAATGGATAAAGTGTAGATAAGTAAAACAAAATTCTCCACATGGTGTTCTCTCCTATCAATTTGTCTAAGAGTCAACTCAAGATATCACTTTAAAAGGGTGAATCTTCTCATACTCCGACCACTGGATGAGCAGCTCCTCGTAGGTGTTGGTGTATGGGAATCTATGTTGTTCCATCAGGACCACATAAATCTCTCTTATTTCTAATGCATGTGCCTGATACATGACCAGACTGGGACTTAACTGTTGCAGCATAGCCCGAGCTTTGATCAGGTGTTCCATAAACTGTCACACCTGACCTGGCATTGTGTCTAACACCTTTGCTAGTTCTTCGGCCCATGCTAAGTCTTGCTTGTACCACCGCTCCATATATTTGCACGTTGTGAATTCCATGAGGGTGTCTTCCTGGTGCTTGTCTATCCTTGCAGTGAATAGGTGTCGCTCGTCTGTGAACTTGCTATAGGCCTCCTTGAATTTTCCCCTTAGGTACATCGCAGCATGTGTGGTGTCCTGATAGTACTTAGCCAAGTGGCACAAATGTTCTAGTTCCTTCAGGGCAGTGGCCAACTCCTTTTAATCTCTTTTAGCTCTGTCTAGGGTGGCATCTATGATTTCCATCCCTGCGCCGATGAGTTCAGACGTCTTAGCATGTTCTATGTTGATCAGATGTTCCTCTGTAGTGATGAGGATGGAGTGATCTAAAGTGATCCTCCTCTTCTTGGTGGTGCTCTAGATGATAGCCTTCCTCTTCTGATCATAAGATATAGAATTTTTCATCTACTTCGTCCACGATTTCAGGAATATGTTGATCCCCCCATGTAAGTGTATTCCCCAGACTTTCGTTGGTGTATACTTGTTCAAGATTGGGTTCTTGAACTTCCTCATTGTGCTCCAAAGGCCTGGTTTTTGTCTGTCGCTCATCGTAGGTTTGAGTACCGATTGAAATAGAGGCGTCGAGGATAGACTCAATATTTACTTGCTCATCGGTCATTGAGACGTCGATTTCCTACTGTGGGGCTCCCTCCTTTGGCTCGTCCGACCCCAGCTCATCCGTCGTATTGTCTGCTTGGGTTTCTGGCACATCGGGCAGCTTAGTGTCTAAGACACTCTTGGCTTCCTTTTCTTTTTGTGGGACCTCTTGAATTTGGGCATCAGGGATAAAAGAAGATGTCTTCTCAGGTCCCTTTTCTTCTTCAATGTGCACAGGGGTCCCGAGAGATACTTCTGGGCTCTCATCATCATCATACATTTTTATTAACTCGCAGAGGGGGTCTAATGCATTTGTTTCCACTGATACCTTGATTGTCTCTGACTAAGTTGAAACACCTGTCGGTGATCCATCTAGTGGCATTGTGAATTCAGGGTTGTCTAACCCGGTGATTTCATCGACGTCTATCAGTTCAGGCCCACTTGGGCCTATCTGGCTTTCATCTGGGTTGTCGATTGGGAGCATTGTCATCTTGATGAGGTCTGGTTTATCTCACATATTATCCATTATCCGTTGCGCCTATTCCATCATGAGTAACCCCCTCTCTCACGCGTCCTGAGTTGTAGGGAAATTTATTTATTTTATTGGGGCTACTAAGGGAATCTTTGTTGTTTCAACCGCTACCTGGGGGGCTTCAGCTGCTATCATTTCTTCTCTGGCCCTGAGAGCTCCTTGAGCCGATTGCTCTATGATTGTTGCATGTTCATCCAGGCTCATGGATTTGAACTTGGTCATTCTGGGTTCGGTCATCCTTGCTACCACTTCCTCCCAGTCTTGGGCATTTTTAGTGAAGACCTCATCTTTGAATTTTTCATGGGTGTATGGCCAGCAGGATGAAACTTGCGATGCATGCTTCAAGAATAAACCCCTTAGGTCGTGTTTGCGGAAATGGTCGGTCTAGAATCGGAACTCCAATTGGCTCAGTCCTTCCTACTTGGCTTGATCTGTGTCTTTTACTAGGTAGAAACCTATATGGAATCTATAAGGTATAAATGCCTACTTCTTATCTTTTACCAGAGTAGCGTTGTAGCCTTTTAGAATAGTTTGGTAGCATATCTCCCCTACTACTAGTCAATCAGGAACATGCACAGGTAGGATATGAGGTGCTCCAGTGGCCCCAAATACCCTAATGTAGGTATCAAATTCATCCAGATACCAGTGGCCGACCTTTTCTATCACCTTTTTTGCTACAACCGATAGCCTTGGACACTTTTTCTTGAAAAGAATAAAATGAATGCGAGCGATGAATTCATCGCATATGAGGGAGTAGGATTTTCGGTACCTGTTTTCCCATAAGACGTTGAAATATACATGGATCGGGAGTTCTATGATGTTCCAACTCAAGTTCATTCTGGCAAATACATTTATGGCGCAGATGACATCTAATAAATAAGAATCCATGTAGAAGGATGGAGTCTCTCCTTCATTCGGCGTCTGATCCTGTTGAATGAAAATGCTCAGCTACTTTGAAATGATGGCACCCCAGTTAAAACCTCTCCTAGAAATGGCTACAGTGTAATCCATAGGCATCCAAGCCTCTGAAAACCTGGAACAATCTTTCTCCCCATACAACCGGCAAATGAGGGCCATTAGATAGATATATGGCTCCCTTAAGTTGGTCGTTTGGTACCATCCAGAGGTTCGATTGGTGTACTTTTTATCCTCCCTCCACCATGAAGCCATCACCCAGTCGATGTCATGGTACTCATAAACGTTGATGATGAAATCGGTGTTCAGTCGCTCTTCCGGGTCTCTGAGCTTGTAATAATTCTGCACTTCTACAGGAAGGAAAACCCCGACACACTTGCCATTTTCGATGTTGATCAGGCACTTATGTGTGTCTGTGTGGTCGATGATCCACTTTAGGAGTTCTATGCAGGGGAACACTATAGTTCTGCTCACCACCATGTGCAGGTACAATTTTCGAATATTTGGAAAAACTTCATCGTAGAACTTTCTCATATCAGGGTCGTTGTGCGGGATATATTCAGGGAATTCTTCCTGGCTAATATTATTGAAGAGTTCTCCCCAGTCTGGGAGTACCGACTTGCCCCTTTTTTTTCCTCTATGTCTCCAAAGACCATAGGTTGAGTGAAAATTTTCTTGGTGGACGTTTTGATGATTGGTTCCAACCTTGGAGAAAATTCTAATTGTTTTGTTGGCCCTGGGGACGAGCCTTCTCCCACCTCTGGTTCCTTTATCTTAGGCGCTCTCGGCGATCACCTAGTGTTTGGATTTCTTAGAGGCATTGTTCCTGCAAATCAAAATAAAATCCTTTAGGGCCTATGCACAGAGCAACATTGTATATATGAAGTGAAAACACAAAAAATCCACACTGGTACATACCTATAACACTTGCTAAACTTTGTAGTTTGATACTCATGGGGGCGGAGGGGGCTCGGAAGATTTTTAATTGCTCATATCGCTTCTCTAGATGCTCTGAAACTCCTTTTCTCCCATAATGATATTATTTACAATGTCTCAAGAGGATTTAACGAGGAAGAACTTATCAGTCATATCAACCAATTAACTCAGGTGATGAGTGAAATTCAAACAAATATACCACCGAATCTCTGCAATTTAATTCATCGTGGGTTGACAGCGGAGACGCGGAGGGTGATGTGTTCTATCGGTAAATTTAAACGGTCTTTTTGATTCATGCACAAATTAGAAACTAATGTGATATTTCGAATTAATTATTCCCTTAAATGCTCTGGATTGCAATGTATCTAGCTCTAAAATGTCCCATCGTGTCTCTTTCCTAGTGGGTGGATCGAGGGTTGGCAATGTGTTACAGGTGTTTTCGATGATGTTCTTCTGTGAAAAATATCTGATGCCAATCGATTTCATCGTACGGTGCTGACGTGGTGAAACCAACTTGTGACATGTGGCAATGAAGACCGGTGACTTAACTCGCGAGAATTAGTCTGAGTCGGGACTTTCTTCTAGTTGTCCATTCTTAAACTAACCCTGGGAGAGCTGATGCCGAAAAGGTATCAGGGATCGAAGATTGGTTATAAACCTATCGCATATTTTCCTTTGGTTTAGCATCTTCAAAACTCCTAATGCCGAAACGTTTCAGGAGTCGGCAATCGAAGAAAACTTTCAGTGTGGTCTGAACGTTCGTCGTGGTTTGGTCTTCTCTGTTTCCTAAGTGCGTCGGGTATCGACCATTGGTGATATCATTCCTTTATTTGTTAACATTTACTCTTTTTTCCTTTTACCAATGCCGAAGAGGATCGGTTGTCGGTGATATTCTTGTGTGATGCTTGTCGCGAAAGAAAACTTCCCTTTGTCGATATCGGTGAAGATCAGCACTCAGTGACTGTGGTTTGTTCGAGTGATTTTCATTCATCTTTTAATACCTTCCAATGTCGAATTCGAGCGCAACGGGTGAAATGTCTTGGTTTTCGATTCTTTATTTAAAGGTTAGGCTTTTTAATTCATTAGTTTTCATAGATTCAAGAAAACTTTGAAAGACTTAATGAGAGTCAAGATGATAAGAAAAGGTAACTTTTTCACAATGAAGTCAAATTAGACAGTGCCAAAGATCAAGTGGTACCCACAAAAGTAAAATTTGGCATAGGCTTTTTAGGGTGTGTTGAGTGGTCAACAACACCCACCATTGTCGCCATTGATTAAACACTTATGTGTGTTTGTGTGGTCGATGAGCCACTTTATAAGTTCTATACATGGAAAGACAGGGGTTCTACTTGCTACCATGTGCAGGTACAACCATCGGATATTCAGAAACACCTTGTCGTCAGGCGCCCTCACATCTGGGTCACTGTGTAGGATATATTCTGGGTATTCTTCCCGACTGATCTTTTTAAAGATATCTCCATAATGTGGGAGTACCGCCTTGGACCCTGTGTTTGCCTCTATATCTCCAAAGGTTGGAGGCTGATTAAAAACCTTCTTCATCATTTTTTTGATGATAGGCTCTGATCTTGGAGTGTATTCCAATTGCTTCGCGACCCCTGGAGAGAAGCTTTCACCCAAATCTGGTTCTTTCAGCTTTGGCACCCTCAATGATTATCTAGTGGTTGGATTTGTTGGAGGCAGTGTTCTTGCAATCAAACTAAACCTTCAGAGACTGTGTGAAGAACAAAACCGGATAAAAAATATATGAAGTGTAAAAATGTAAAATCCACAGACTTGGATACATACTTGTAAATCTTTCTAAACCTGGTTATTTGATACTCACGGGATCTCTGCAGCTTTCGAATTGCTCATCTCACTTCTCTGTATGCTTGAAATTTCCTTGCGCACAGAATGATTCTGCTTACAACAGCCCAATAGAATTTAAACCAATGAATAACTTATCGTGTCGCATTAGCCATTCAATTTCGGGTGATGAGTGCAATTTAAAAAAATATTTCGTCGAATCTCTGCAACTTAAATTCATCGTGGGTTGATGGCAAAAGCGTGGGGGTAATGTGGTCTATCGGTGATTCTAAACAGTTTTTTTATTTGCGCATGAGGTAGAAACTAATGTGGGATATGGTATTAATTAGACCCTTAAATGCTCAAAATCTAATTGTATCCAACACTAAAATGTCCCATCGTGTTGCTTTCTTAGTGGGTGGATCGAGAATCGGGGATGCGCTTTGAAAGTTTTCATTGATGTCTCTCGCAAAAGATCCAACGTCGATCAATATCATCGTACAATGTTGTCATGGAAAAGCTGACTCGGAGGTGTGACTTGGACCTAGGGAACCAAGAATGACCGTACGGTTATCCAATCTAGAAAAAACATGTGGCGTTGAAGACCGGTGACCTAATTTGCATGTATTAATCGGAGTCGGGACTTTCCTTAAGTAATGTGTTCTAAAACAAACCTTGTCTTTCCGATGTTGAAAAGTATCCAGGGATAGCGATCGGCGATAAACCTATCACATGTTTTTTTGGGGGGGGATTAACTTCTTCGCAAAAGTCTCGATGCCAAAAATGCATCAGGGATCGGTGATCAGGAGTATCTTTTAGCATGGTCATAATGTCTGCAATAATATTTTTAGGCTTTCCCCAGTTCCAATAAGTGCTTCAGGCATCGGATATCGGTGATCTCTTTTCTTTATTGGTTAACGACTATTCCCCTCGTATTTTACCGATGCCGATGGAGATCGGATATCGGCGATATATTTATGCAATACTTGTCGTAAAACAAAACCTCCTTTTGTCGATATCGATGAAGATCGGTGCTTGGTGACTGAGGTTTCCCGAGTGGTTCTTTTCCATCTTTGAATTCCTTCTAATATCAAAACTGAGTGTGTCGGGTGAGGTGTCTTGGATTTTGATTCTTTATTCAGGCGTTAAGGCTTTTTAAGTCATGGGGTTTCATAAGTTCAACCAAACCTGAAAACATAATGAGAGTCAAGATAATAAGAAAAATCAAACATTTCTCAAAATGAAGTCGAATCAAAAGATGCAAAGATCAAGTGGTAGCCAAAAAGTGAAAAGATGACATAGGCTTTTTAGGGTGTGTTGAGTGCTCAAAAAATGGCGACTTATTGGGCAAAAGAAGAAATTGTTTTCCTCCCTTAGGCTCAGCTAATGCAAAAGATGGTTAAGAACTTAACTAGTTTTTTAATCAAAGCCTCTTTTATCCTTGCATTTTAAATTCCCTGGTTGGTACGTTTGGGCCTACCTGTGGGGTTTTCAACCTTTATTCCACCTTTGTTTCCTATAACCCCGACTCGCGTCCCCTTTGACAAGATTCTAGTAAATCATTCATTGGCACTAAGCCTTTAGTTACCATCCTTCACTTGCTACGGTGTTGTTGCACTGCCAGTGCACGTCCATAGCCCTTGCAGAGTCACCCTGACGTCACAGACCTTACTCCGCTGCCAACGAGTGTCCATAGCCACGACGGAGTTATGTTCATACCCTCTCCTACTGTGAACTCTTTTTATATAGTTTATTTTTACTTCGGTAGAACGCCCTGAGAAAGTGGGAGAGGAGGACGTCTGCTATCTGCAAAATGAGATGGTTAAGGTGAAACTTGCTAGATTTTTCTCTGAGGTACATGCAGTCCTTTCCAGATTACCATATTTCCCTTAAGGTTTCACCAGAACACCAGACAAACACTTCTGCATTTCTCCAAAGTTGTTCGTTTGCGCAGGTTAGATAGAGAGCCCTTCGAAACAACTACAGGTTCCCCAACATTTCTTTGTGTTGTATGTCAGCAATGCGTTAGGAACAAAGTTCGTCATATCGCATGATTTGAGGTCAACCATTGTCTTGCTAAAACAATTTTCAAAAGCGTAGAAGTACAAATAGCAACAATTAAAACAAAAAAATGCATTTTTCTATCGACGTATCTAAAATAAATAGCATTAAACATATGCAGGCAGTATATACATGCAATACCCATAAGCATACAGACAACTATAATCACACATAGGATAAACCCATAAAAATAACACGTGAATAACAATGCAACATGTAAATTAATCACACAATCGACACCTATCTTTGTGAGAATATCACCAACTGCGTGCAGACCTTCCACGAACCTCCCAGCCTTAGACCACACTGTTCATCACTCTCAACAGTGAGTCACCCCCGAGCTGGGACTAAACTCCACCCGAGTAAAGGAATTCTTAACTAGGCTAAAGGCTCATCGACAACAGGAAAGACTCTGTCTCAGGTGCCAACTCAAACTAACAACCTACAGTCCCTCATTTCCCACATGCCTGTCCCATCCAGGAAGTGTGCCCCTTCTCTACTCAACAGTCCTTTGGCTTCCCCACTTCCTTTCCAGGCTTCGGCAATAGGCCGGACAGGAAGTCTCAGAGCATTGTAGTTGCAATTTAGCACCTTTAGGAAATCAATTCCCAACAATTCTCTCACCTAGAGAATTACTCATGGTCCTGACTATCTGCCTCTTCAATATCCCATGGGCCTGACAACCCGCTTCTTCAATATCCCACAGGCCTGACAACCTGCTTCTTCAGTCCAGCTCCCAAGCTAACTAGATACACCAACACAAAAATGGTTATGGATACAGGTTTAGGTACAGTCATGAATATACGAAAGATAGCTCAATGGGTGTGTGCATGCTCATGGATGATTGACTGGATGACTGAATAATGGAAGGAATGATGGGAAGAATGATGGAAAAGATAGGAAAATGAACTAAGTCTAGACAATATGTATGCATGTCCCCAACTTGAGACTTGTCATGTTGGGAGCTACTTTGGCCCACTTGTCCCCAACTTTAGAACTTAGGATAAAATAATTATCCATACTTTATGATTTAAGAAATATTAATATAATATTCCTTTTTGGCTTAAGCTCCCTAGCTTAGCCCTTTCCCTTAACTTTTAGCCCCACCCTTTCCCTACTAGTGGAGTTTAGTCCCCCATCTCTTTTATCATGGTCGGTCTGCGCGCATCGATGTATTTTATATTAATTATGAGACATATACAAAAGTAGGCGCACTAGCCTTTAACATTTAGGCTCTCCGGCCTAATCAAAACATAATCATCCTAGCTTATAATAACTTGCTCACCAGCCTATAAAATGTAGCATATACACAAAAGGCTCCCTGGCCTCAAAATCGTGCGCACTTAAGATGTTGCATGTGGTATCCAGGAATGTGCACACTTCATCATTTTACTACGCAGTACAAGCGCGCACTATGCCATGAAATGTGTATACAAAATTATATCAAACAACTCACTAGCTTAAGTACATTTTCATTTACATTACAATTGGGTTTGGCCTAGGGATATTACAATCCCATCCCCTTATTTATGCATTGTCCTCAGTGCATCATGTACCCATATACAACAAAATTTCAAAAATCCTCAAAAAGATGCAGGTATTCTACCCGCATTGCATCCTCATGCTCCCAAGTAGCGTCCTCAAGACCGTACCAGGTCCATTGGACCTTTAGAATCCCTATGGCTCGATTTCAAAGCTGTTTGATTTTCTGGTCCATAATGCGTACCGGATGCACTTGAAAAGTGCCTTCTTGCTCCACCTAAATCACATTCCAGTCAATAACATGATTAGCATCAGGTATATATTTCTTGAGTAATGATACATGGAATACATTATGAATAGACATAGATACATGCAATGCAATCATATAAGCAACTGGACCAACCCTCTCTAGGATTTCAAATGGCCCACAATAGCGAGCTGCCAACTTTGAACAGTTTCCCAACTTTAGGGAACTTCTGTTGGCCTTCACTTTCAAGAATACATGATCACCCACTTTAAATTCCCAGTGAGCTCTACCCTTATCATCATATTTTTTCTGCCTGTCTTGGGAAGCCTTTAAATTTTGTTTTATTTTAATCATTTTCTCCTCCATTTCCCTGAGCAAATCTGGCCCAACCAATGCTCTATCTACTGGGTTATCCCAGCTTATTGGTGTGTTGCACTTTCTGCCATAAAGTGCCTCAAATGGGCCCATATTTAGAGATGCTTGGTACCCATTGCTATAAGAAAACTCTACCAAGTGTAGGTAATCTTCCCATTTTGATGGTTTATCCATCAAATACATACTCAACATATCTTCAATCACTTGATTCACCCTCTCTGTTTGCACGTCTGATTCTAGATGATAAGTTGTATTAAAATTCAAATTTGTTCCAAATCCATTAAATAATCCCTTCCAAAATTTTGAGGTAAATTTTGGATCTCTATCAGACACAATTGTCTTGGGTATGTCATGTAATCTAGAAATTTCCTTCATGTAAACATCAGCGATGTTGGCTGCCTTGTGAGTGAGCTTAATTGGAACAAAATGGGCAGCTTTAGTAAGCTTATCCACCACTACCATGATAGAATCATGTTGCTTGTTTTTTTCTGGGAAGTTTGGTGATGAAATCCATACAACTTTCCATTTCCACTCAGGAATGGGTAATGGTTGTAGAAAACCGGCTGGGTGTCTATGCTCAGCCTTTACTTTTTGGCATTCCAAACATCTGGCAATAAAATCAGCAACCTCTTTCTTCATGCCTGGCCAATAATATTGGCTCTTGACAGCTGCAATAGTTTTTTGATATCCTGGGTACCCAACATAAGGCACATTATGCATTTCTCTTAATATCATATTTTTCAATTCCTGAGAATTTGATACATAAATTCTACCCCTGTACATGAGAATTTCATCAATATCTAGCTTATATTCCTCAATTTTCTGCTACAAAATACCTTGCTGTAATTTTTCTACTAATTCCTTGTATTGCAAATTTGATTTTGCAGCCTCTATAATTATGTCTTTCAAATCTGATTGGTACATGCTATTGGTTGTAGCATGCAATTCATGCACTCTTCTAGTGAGTGCATCAGGCACTTTGTTCTCTTTCCCCTTTATATGATTTATATCAAAGTCATATTCGCTTAGAAATTCTAACCATCTGCATTGCCTAGCATTTAGAGTTGGCTGATCAAATAAATATTTCAAACCATTATGGTCTATCCTCAGCTCAAACCTTTTCCCCATGAGGTAGTGTCTCCATTTCCTCAATGCATGCACTATGGATGCCAACTCCAAATCATGAGTGGCATAGTCTCTTTCATGCTCCTTCATCTTCCTTGATTCATAACATATAACAAACCCATTTTGAGTGAGGACTCCACCAAGTCCTTCTTTACATGCATTTGTGCATACAATGAAGTCTTCAGTTGGGTCTGCAATCCTTAGTATTGGATCACTTGTTAATAACTATTTCAAGTGTTGGAAACTCTTTTCACAATCCAATCTCCATTGAAACTTCACACCCTTTCTTTGCAAGGAAGTGATTGGGTGTGCAATCTTTGAAAATCCTTCAATGAATCTCCTATAGTAACCTGCAAGGCCCATGAATTATTTGACTTTTGTCACATTCTTTGGCATTGACCATTCTCTAATGGCTTCTATCTTCTCAGGATCCACTGCTATCCCATCCTTTGAAATAATATGCCCCAAATAATGAATTTGCTTCTAATAAAATGAGCATTTTCTCAATTTGGCATACAACTGATGCTCCCTTAATACTTGCAACACCATCCTCAAATTATGTTCATGCTCTTCTTCTAACTTGGAATATATAAGAATTTCATCCAAAAATACAATGACAAACTTGTCTAAATATTCTCGGAAAGCACCATTCATTAAGCACATGAAAACAGTTGGTGCATTTGACAACCCAAATGGCACCACTATGAACTCATAATGACCATACCTTGTCCTAAAGGCGGTCTTGTTGATATATTCCTCTTTAATCCATACCTGATGGTATCCTGACCTAAGATCTATCTTTGAAAAGATCTTTTCATCCTTCAATTGATCAAAAATATCATCAATCCTTGGCAGAGGATACTTGTTCTTAACAGTCACTTTATTCAACTATCTGAAATCAATGCACAATCTTAATGTTCCATCTTTCTTCTTCACAAACAAAATTGGGGCACCCCAAGGTGACACACTTGGGCATATATACCCCTTCTTCAGAAGCTCTTCAAGTTGCATTTGTAACTCCTTCAAATCTATTGTACTCATTCTATAAGGAGTCTTTGACACTCGAGCTGCTCCATGCATTAAATTTATAGAAAAATCAATATCTCTCTTTGGGGGTGGTCCGGGTACCTCCCTGAACACATCTTCAAAATTTTCCAAGACTGCGTAATCTTCCAAATTTGGCACCTTATCTTTAGGTGTCTCTTCCATATGTGCTGCAAATATTTGACACCCTTTTATGTAACATTTCTTCAGCTGCAATGCTGAAATTTCTCGGATGGTTACTACCCTGGGAATTCCATGCACCTTCCTTAGGGTCCCTTCCTCATCCAAGCAAGTAAAGGCCTTGTTATGACAGTCTAGGATGGCATGATGCTAGTCCAACCAATCCATCCCAATTAGACAGTCATAGGAACCTAAGGGCAAGATGTTCAAATATGCCCTGGTGTTCAGTCCATTCATGTCCATAAGACATGACTTAACCATCTTATTAACTTTTCTTTTGGCTCCTGTAACCAGCTGCACCAACCAAGATTCCCCATGCTTGCTTCTTGGAAAATGCAAACTTTCCACCATCTTAGGATCTATATAACTATGACTAGCTCCTGAATCAATTAAAATAGCAATGGTTTGGTTGTTGATCATACCTTCCACTTCAATCATATGTGACTGACACTCTGCTTTCTTTTTGTCCAGGGTTGCATAGATCCTTGGCACATTTATGCCCATGTCCTCCACTGTTTCAGCTTGTTGTACATTGTGAACAGTTCTCACTTTTTCACCTATGTGAGGACAATCTCTAAACATGTGATCTCCTTTACAACCCCAACATTGAATAGGTGGTTTCCTTGGTCTTTGAACCCCTGTTTCAATCATTCTAGGCTCTCTAGGAGTTTGTTGTCCTTGTGGATTATTTTTGAAGAATGGTGGCTTAGATCCCTTCTTCCTCTGATCCACCTTGAATTTATTTTTGTCTTCCCAAGCTTTTTGGAAAGTTGGCCTTGCTTTTTGTTGATCATATAGGCATTTATCTCACCTTATGGTCTCCTCCAATGTCTTGGGATCATCATACTGTATTTTGTCACTAATGAATGATGGCAATCCACTTAAATACCTTTGAATTTTAACTATCTCATCCTTGATGAAAGAGACATACTTCAGCAGTTCTAAAAACCTTCGTTCATATTCATCTATTGTCATACTCCCAATCTTGAGTTCAAAGAACTCTTTAATTTTCTTGTCATAGTATCTCTTAGTCAAGTATTTCTTCTCAAAATACTTCTTGAATTCCCTCCAAGTAACACTTTTCTCTTTAATGTGTTGCACCTGCACAAGTTGATCCCACCACATGGATGCTTTTCCCTTGAGTTGATAGATAGAAATTCTACCTTCTGCATGAGAAGAATAATTATGCAATTGAAAATGCTTTCTCATGCCCAACAACCATGTTTTTGCATCTTCATCCTTCTTATGCTCGCCATCAAATGTAGGAGGTTTGATTTTGTTCATTTCTCCTCATAGATCATCCACTCCAGACCCCTTATGCTTCCTGACAGGGGATGGAATCGATCTGTTGTGTGCTCTTATTAGAATGCCTCAGGGAGTGGTGGTGATGTCTGCCAACACTTCTTTCTCTTGTTTTCTCATCAGGAGGCTTGTGACTTCCAGATTTTCTTGATCCACTCTCCTTATCCAACTTCTCTTCTATTTGGTTGAAGATCTGCATTAAGTTCATGTTGAAGTCATCATGTTTCTCCTTGGCTTTCATAAGCCTTTCATTATCATCTTTATGGCTTTGGACATCCTTCTGCAAATTTTTAATGGTCTTTTCCATATTCATGTTTTCCTCTTCCTTCTCCATGTCCATTGGAATTAGTTCCTTCAATGCCCAAATGGACATCCATCCCTCTGATTTCATCTTCCTGGTTATAAGTCCCCTGTGCCTCTTCCATTCCTCTGGAATATATGTTGATCTTGATCTGATCTAGTTGTTTTTAACTCTGCAAAATGTGCAGCCAACAAAAATTTGCCAGGCTAACTGTTTCGACAATTTCATGAAAATATGAACCATTCTGGTTCAATAATATATATCAGAATTCTTTCTTCTGATTTCCTAGAAAATTGAATGCCTAGATCTATTTTCTAGGTGGATATTTAGATTCCACTGTCCAAGACCTTTCCAATTCCTGCTCCCATGCTCAATTCCGAGTCTTGAGCAGAAATTTATGGCTATTTGAAATTTTCCCTTTAATTTTTCTGTTCATTTTTCAACTTGGCGCAACTTTGCGTTGTAATTATGAAATTTTGCACCTACTCCATTGGAGGTTTCGTAGGATATCAATTGGTTTTATTCATATACATATTATGGACACTCTGTCTAAGTTTCATCTCTTCCTGGGTTCTTGGCTGCTAGTTACAGCCTGCTGAAGTTCTAGGCCAATTTGTGTTTTTGGTCTGGAATGCTACAAGTGCCTTATTTTCCATATTAAAAAATTTTAACACACCCAGAAATTTAATTCAGATCTGGGAATTTCTTCTATGGCTCAATAGATTTCCATTTACTTCTCCTGCGCCTCAATCTGATTCCGGAGAGGAAACTTATGGCTCTTTGAAGTTAGTTGGGTCTTAAAATTTACCCTTCATTGTTTGTGTTGTAACTTTCTCATAAAAGATCCATTTGACGAACAGTTTACACCATTAGAAATCTCTCTCCAAGATCTTTTATTTGAGCTACAAAAATAAGGTGTTCCTTGGCACACTCTGTTCTTGTGGTTTTTTTGTTGCTAAAAATGCTCTTAAAGGCCTTAAAAACGTGCTACAAAAAGATGGCGTTCAAATGATATAAAACATCGCAGAAAATTGTTAGTTTTTTGTTGTTGTTCACCCTTCAAACGACTTCGCACGCACAAATTTAAACCTGTACACCCATATTTACAATGCGCAACAACATCACAAGGTAAATTGTGCTTCGCACACTTTAAAACCATTATTTATCACTTATTTGTCGCGCCAATACCTTGTGCTCACTACTTTTGTGTCACGCGCCAATATCCACCACGCACAATTTTTGTATCACGCGCTGATATTCCACGCGCATTATACTCTATGTGTTGCATCATGCCAGAGTTTAGTACATCTCCACCGCGCACCAAAAATCTGCGCGCACCACTAACAAAACTATCATGCGACAACATATACCCACATTGTACGCACACCAACAAAACTCTGTTGTGCTCTGCCAACACTGCGCACACCATGCGCGTCATTATTATGTGTGTGCACACTGCGCAATGCTAAATTTATCGTGCGGTCCTGTACACCAACATTTTTCCGTGCAATGCCGAAATTTAGCACGCACACCCGCACACTAACATTTTTCCGCGCGGCACCAAAATTTAGTGCGCACACCTGCACACTAACATTTTTCCACGCGGCACCAAAATTTAGCACGCACACCTGCACACTAACATTTTTCCGCGTGGCACCAAAATTTAGTGTGCACACCTGCACACTAACATTTTTTCTCGCGGCATCAAAATTTAGCGTGTGCACCAGCACGCCAATATCTTGTCACGCAATGCCGAATTTTACCTATCACAAGATTTTCACTGTGCATCATGCATTTTTAGTGTGCCCACCTGTGCACATTCATTTTTATGTGCATCAATTCCTCATGAATTCCACTGTAGAAATTGGCCATTTTATCTTAAATTTTTCCCCAATTTACCATCGACATTTTGTAACCATGAAATTTGTTCAATTTCACCTCGATAACACCAGTTCAACCTATGAAACAACAAATCGTTGTAAGTTGACATCTCTGGAACGAATTTATCCAAAATCAATTCGTGAATTGAGAATTTTAACCACTAACCTCACTCCATCTGTCACGGCTTCACTGTAACTTCAAATTCGACCCATTCTAGATCTGAATTTGCTAGAACAGATATTAAAACAATAATATCTCATCACTTGGCCGAATTTCTCCATTTTCTCATGAATTTAACAACAGAAATTGGGAATTTTCCCCAATTCTGCCTAGTTGTTGTTACTTTTTTACCATGGACGCTCTACAAACTAGAATTTGGCCACTTTGAAATAAATCCTCTGTGACATTTCGATTCAACTCAACTTTCTCGGCCCATCCAGGCTCAGTGTTGAAAATTGAAGCTCTGATACCATATTGTAACATCCCCGTCCATCCATGTCGGGCCACGCTACGACAAAGAACTCTTATGTTCTCTCTGCGGAACATACTGTAACATACCCAGCATGCAACTGAGTTATGCCATGTAAATTTTTCAAACTGCATGCAATTAAAATATATACACACATAACTCTTGTGGAAACATATATATAAAATGTAAACAACCAAATACATTTGTAAATGCACAGATTCACACTGAAATAACAGTAAACATATACATGCATCATATACAGGAAATACCAATAAAAATAAACATATTTATAACTGCGCATATGATAACCCATAAAAATAAGCATGTAAATAACAATGCAACATGTAAATTTATCACACAATTGGCACTTATCTTGGTAAAAATGTCACCAACTACGTGTAGACCTTCCACGAACCTCCCATCCTTAGACCACATTATTCATCACTCTCAACAGTGAGTCACCCCCGAGATGGGACTAAACTCCACCCGGGTAAAGGAATTCCTAACTAGGCTAAAGGCTCATTGACAATAGGAAAGACTGTGTATTAGGTGCCAACTCAAACTAACAACCTACAGTCCCTCATTCCCCACATGTCTGTCCCATCCAGGAAGTGTGCCCCTTCTCTGCTCAATAGTCCTTCGGATGCCCCACTTCCTTTCCAGGCTTCAGCAATAGGCCGGATAGGAAGTCTCGGAGCATTGTAGCTGCAGTTTAGCACCTTCAGGAAATCAATTCCCAACAATTCTCTCACCCAGAGAATTGCTCACGAGCCTGACAACCCGCCTCTTCAATATCCCATAGGCCTAACAACTCACTTCTTCAATATCCCATGGGCCTGAAAACCCGCTTCTTCAGTCCAGCTCCCAAGCTAACCAGATACACCAACACAAAAATGGTTATGGATACAGATTCAGGTACAGTCATGAAGATACGAAAGATAGCTCAATGGGTGTGTGCATGCTCATGGATGATTGACTGGATGACTGAATAATGGAAGGAATGATGGGAAGAATGATGGAAAAGATAGGAAAATGAACTAAGTCCAAACAATATGTATGCATGTCCCCAACTTGACACTTGTCATGTTGGGAGCTACTTTGGCCCACTTGTCCCCAACTTTAGAACTTAGGATAAAATAATTATCCATACTTTATGATTTAAGAAATATTAATATAATATTCCTTTTTGGCTTAAGCTCCCTAACTTAGCCCTTTTCCTTAACTTTTAGCCCCACCCTTTCCCTACTAGTGGAGTTTAGTCTCCCATCTGTTTTATCGTGGTCAGTTTGCGCGCAGTGATGTATTTTATATTAACTATGAGACATATACAAAAGTAGGTGCACTAGCCTTTAACATCTAGGATCTCCGGCCTAATCAAAACATAAGCATCCTAGCTTATAATAACTGGCTCACCAGCCTATAAAACCTAGCATATACACAAAAGGCTCCCTGGCCTCAAAATCGCGCTCATTTAAGTTGTTGTGCGCGGTATCTAGGAATGTGCACACTTCATCATTTTACTGTGTAGTATAAGCACGCACTATGCCATGAAATGTGCATACAAAATGATATCAAATAGCTCACCATCTTAAGTACATTTTCATTTACACTACAATTGGGTTCGGCCTAGGGATATTACAGTAGGTGGACAAACAAGAAATTCCGGTACGACACAATTTTATGCTCCTTCGAGAGAGAGAGTGCCTAGTCTCAGCCCAAGAGAGACAGTACGAGGGAATATTACCTCCTTCCCAGCATTGTGTAGGTGGGTATTTTTTTTGCCTAGACAGGGTGGAGGAAGAACCTAGGAGGCGTTCGATGATAAATTCTTTGGCTGGTGGGCCCGTCAGATTCCATTCATAGAGGACTATCCCTATGCATGAATTAGTTTCTTGAGAGACCCTGACATGCCCATGCCCCTTGGTGAGGAGCATGGCGAGATAGATAACACATTTATTTTAAAAATAAATTAAATTTTTAACTTTTTATATATATTATCCTTTTTATGTGTATGTCAGAGTACTAACTTAAAGATTTGTTATATACAGATGTGGGACCTGTTTGGATAGCAGACTTCGCCAAGACCCGTCGTTGTCCTTGACCAGAGGTCAGACCAGCAGTAGGAGGAGGACCAGTAGTTGCATTAGGACCCCCACCCGGAGAGGCTGAGAGAGTGCTACGACGAGTAGAGAGAAACTTCACAGTGCTCACTCGAGCAGTACCCATGGCATAGATCAAGGACCTTCCCCCGGCTATGCAGCCACATGTAGTGGGGGTTCCCATGACATGGGTCTAGCTATTCTTGCGTCTTGTGAATGTCGTAGTTCACTACATCAGGGCCAATAGGCCTAGACCTTAGATAGTGTCGGACCACTTATGTGTCGAGGGAACTTTTTGTACTATATATTTGAGGGTGTAAGCCCAGCGATGTATACCGATTATTTTTTGGGCTTTAATGCCCACTTTGTACTCGTGACACTATTTTTTGGACATATATATATATAAATATTTTTTGTCTTATGGATGACATTATTACAAATGTATTTACATGTTTATGTGTGTGTTTTACTTTTACATGTGAACAACATGCCAATCTAATACTTGATTAATTAATGTATCAGTTAGGTGGTTAAATCTCCTAGGAATATGAATATAAGTAATATAATCAAAAGATCATTCTAAGAGACATACCCTAAGGAATCGTCGGTGAAGAGTGGGATCATAAACGCGGTAAACCATATTTAACTGGTACACGACCAGTTGAGCATCTAAATAAACCCAAAGGTGAGAAATACCATGTGACGATGCATCACGTAGCATTTTTATCACTGCACTATACTCGGAAACATTATTGGTTGTTTTTCCTAGACAAATACCTCCGGAAGATAGCAACTAACCACCAGGTGTGAAAATCAACCAAGTTTCAGAAGTAAGCCTCCAAGTGTGTTGGATAGAACTGTCTGCGAACCAAAAATAAACCTATGATTCACTTGACATCTGCCATAGTGAAAAAGAGAACATAAATAACTACACGTCCATAAAACAAAAAGACAAAAAAGTATAAAAAACTATACATATAGACAAGAAGCCACACCCAGGTGACTGACCTAAGTGTAATACTTCTTAAGTTAGATCCCATTTCTAGGCTCCGCTAAGGAATTACCCTCGGAATCGACTAGACGGCAAGCACCCTTTTCTAAGACCTATTTCACAATGAAAAGTCTGAACCACATGGGTTTGAAATTGCCTGCCCCCAGGGGATATTTGTCTTGGTCGTAGACCAAGACAAGATCGCCTTCGGATAAATTCTGAGGGTGAACGGACCGATCATATTGACACTTGACCCATTTCTTATGAGCCTTGTTAGCCAAGGCTACATCTCGAAATTTCTCATTGAGATGCTCAAGATATAAAAGATGTTCCTCAAGCGGTGTAGTGTCGGGCAGTAGTTCCACTTCCAAATTTAGAGAAGGGATTTGACATTCAATGGGAAATACTACCTCCAGCCCATAGACGAGTTGAAAAGGTGAAAAATTGATAACAATATTTACATAAGTTCGATAATCCCATATCGCCAAATATAACATCAAATGCCAATTTGACTTGGCCAAATTGATCGTTCCTTGAAGAATAGTCTTGAGAGACTTATTCACAGTTTCTACCTAACCATTCGCTTTCGAATAATAGGATGATGAATGTTCCTATTTAATCCCAATATTTGATGTTAATTCAGTCATCATTTTGTTCTGGAAGTGACTGCCATGGTCAGTGACAATCTCCTTTAGGATACCAAATATAGCTATTATATGATTGAAGATGAAAATGGCAGCAGTTTCCCCGTCATTTTTAAATGGCGGCATAGCTTCGACCCACTTAGTGAAGTATTCTATTGCTACGATGATATAGCAATGCCCCTTGGCAGAAGTCAGGTGAAATGTAGTGAAATCAATCCCCCACTTGGTGAAGGGACAGAGAGAAATAACCGGAAACAAGAATTGGTCTTAGGGTGGCCATAACGTTGATAAATATCATATGGTTCTGGCTTGATATAAGTTATGCCTCGGTGTTAGGCGTGCTCATCAGTATTGTTTTCAAATGGTTCGGCTCTTAAGAAAATAGATAGAGGTTATATCTCTGTGTGTTCTTTGTAACTATCATTGTTCAGTTGGCATTCACCTCTCCTCTGCAAACATAAAACGCACTATGTGCATCGGTGTTTTCTACCTTACTCGTCGTTGTTTCCTCTGTGGCTAACTGTGGTTCCATTGCCCAGACTGGGAGTTATAAGGAGACCCTGTGGCTTACTAGTGTTTCTGTATTGAAAGGGTTTTTGTCTGTGGTTGATATTTCTCTTAGGACCTCTAGTTCTCTATGTTATTGTTAAATGAACGCACTCTTGATTGCCTTCTTGTATTTTTTTTCGATAATGCACGATTTTAAATCTCCAACTATTCTTGCTCCTTTTGGGCATCTTCTTGGTTGTCAAATATTGGTTTATCAAGTGGAGTGGTTATGGAATTTTTCCATCGATTCCCTATCTCGTCTTCCTATGATTAAATTGATAGAACAGTTACAATTGGGAACGGAAAATAATATGCAGTCGAGGGTTGTCTCCTTTTCATTATACTTCCACTCATTGTGTTCTTACAGCATGGTCTTAATTGCAAATTGGAAACACCTGTGTGTTTCGCTAGGCTCGATCAGGGTTATGGCTAATTGCGGGTTTTATTGTGACTGTGTATTTGGTTGTGTTCACTGTACATATATTATTGAATCATCATGCATGTTATAAATGGTTACATTGACAGTGATGAGGCTCGGGTTTTATGTTGACTGTGGTTTTGTTGCAAAATATTTTTGGTTGATATGATGAAGAATATGTGAAATCAGGCATGTTTTGGAAGTCTGTTTGATTTGGAAAGGAACCTGTGTATATTTTAATTCAGGAAACTATTGTGAATTGGTAGGCAATGGATGTTTACTATTATAGTGATGCATTATGGATAGAGGTCGAACATATTGTTCTGTCTGGTTTTTTTTTTTAAGGAAGGAAAAGAAATAAAAGATCATCATTTTCTTAATAGTATTGTTGAATGGAAAGTTGTTTCGATTATGAGTATGATTGCACAGAAATTTAAATGTTGGAACAGCGAACAGTTTGATACACAGTAATCGTTGATATGGTGTTGGTATTTTTTGGATTGATTTGTACAGAGTTATGATTATTACTTGATTTGTTTTATTGTTTGATTTGTTATTTCCCTGCCATTCTCTCACTTTTCTTCACATTAAAAATCTCCTCACATTCCCAAATTCACTATTCACGCCCTGATCTTAAAATTAAATTATAATTAAATGAAAACTTTGTATTATAGCAGTTGAAGGATGGCACGGAGATGAGTTACAGTTGATATGTTTTGTTATTACAACACAATTGATTGTTTGATGATTTGTTGAGCAGTAACCATGATCTATTCTTTTTCATTTTATCACTTTTCGCTCAATACAACCCCTCATATATCCCAGAACCCTTATTCACCCCTTGCTCATTGATAATTATTAAACGATTTGTATGGATTGGATTGCATGATTCTGATGTGTTGTTGAGCCAAAATTTGTTTCATATTTAAAGAGATGCCATGTATGGTTTGTTGAAGAAACTAGTTGTTAATAAACGATGCATACAGGAATGACTTTCTTCAGCAAAGGAAGCCATGGCCGGAATAACAGGGGAAGAGGAAATTGGAACAACGGCCCTAAAAGGCCAAGGTATTTTATAGATTTTGATGCATATCCAAAAGAGATGAATCTGTTATTCCAATCTAGGTTTTTCAAATGGATTGGACAAGGGGTGGTCCAACCTAGGCTAGAAAGGCCTCCTTTCCAACCCCCACATGTCCCTAGTATCCAATTTCCCCCTCATGTCTCATTATAACCTAAAGTCCCTAAAAATGACGGATGGCAAGAGATTGTCCACCCGGAAGTCTCCCAACATTGTGGTTGGCCCAATTTGTCTCTACTTGCTCCTCCTCCACCAGTTAACCCAATTGTCTAATTTGCCTCTACACACTCACCTGTACAGTCTTCCCATGCAAGCAAGAGGCTAAAAACTGAAGCCCACCATCCACCTGATAAAGGAAAAGTTGTTGTTTCCCCCTCCTCTCCCTCACTTGACTCTACCAAATCCTTTTCATCCCACATGCACTTGAGAGATGATTTCTCTCGTGTTATCAGTGATATCAGGCCTAAAGACTCCACATAGCCTAAGGAAAATTTAGAGAAATCAAAGGGATATAGTGGAAACAAAGGGAAAATTTCCTCCCAGAGTGGCAAATATGGTTTTTGAGTGTATTTATTTATTGATTGTTGAGAACAGTTGACTATTGAAGTTTTTGGAAAGCACACTATTTTTGGATATTTTGGATATTATTTTTCTGGATATGGTTTCAAATATCATTGATATTAATTTTCAAATTATGAGAATGATGATGGGAGCCACAAGGAGGGATGTGTTTGATCGATTGACTAGTTGTGTTTATGTTTGTTAAGAAACTAAAGGGAGACACAAGGGGTCCCACCTACTAGTTATTATTTATTAGAGACCCTTATTATTATTTTATTAATTTCCCCCCTAAACTAAAAGTTAGTTGAGTTTTAGTTAACTTAACTAAAAGAGGTAGTTTAACTACAACTAATTATGATTGTTTAAAGGCAAAGAGAGAATGAGGAACAAGAGGAAAATAGAAGGGAAAGCATACTAAGGTCTTCTCTTGAGTTTTATTGAGAAAGTTCAGTTTTCATTCATTCTTTAATTCATTGAAAGCCTAATTCTCTTGTATGATAGCAGGGTCATGTTGTAGACTGCAAGATTCAAGGTTGAATTACATCATTCAGACACTTGGTTTTCAGAGGTGTTGATCTATCTTTGATAGTATGTGTAGACTTGTCTGTTTGTGAATTAAATTTCATGACTAATAAAGGATATTATGCAGAGTCGAGTGGGAAGCAATCTATGGCAAGTTGATCCAGCTTTTAGAGTTCAGTTTTTTACTTTCTGTCATAAGTATTTTTGTATGGTTTTCATCAGGGACATCTAAGTTTGACTTTGGTCCAAACTTCTTCAGAGAATTTTGTAAAGAGAACGATTATTTTGATTAATTGGAATGAAATAAGTGATTTCTTTCTGTCTCATCTGTGTTAATTATTGACTTGGTATTTTTGTGTATGTCTCTACATTTAGGTTTGCATCTGTTATATTCAGAAAATTACATAAATATTGAATTTTTCAGCAATCTTTTATTTATAAGAAAATCAACCTAATCCCTTGTAACCAATACTTGTGGAATAGGAAACAATTTTTGATGCTATAAACATAGGGTGATATTCTCGTCTATTTTTCCTTAGCCAAGCAAGATCTGAAAATGATTGAGTAAGATTGTTTCATATATTTTCCTCAACATTTATTTGGTGACCATACTGGGGAGATCTTCCATATCTCTCTAGTTGATTTTTATGATTTATTATCATCGAATATATCTATTTTTCTGATATTGTTTCTTTGACTATTTCATTTCTTAATGATTGTACATGTTGTAAGGCAGCCTAATATTGAGCCCGGTCTTCAAGATCAGACTAGCATTGCTTTAAAATTGTTTAACACCATCTTAGATATTGCTAATACTCGGGCTAAGCTTAATCTTTCACGGGCAGAAATTGAACAAGACATAAGTGCCCAAGAACATTGGGAAGCTAGGCATAGACAGCTTAGGAATCAACCATAACTTTATTTTTCCTTCAGTTTTGATCTTCTTTTCATGTCCTTAGACCCTCGTGTTTCTAGGAGAAGAAGAGGTTTATCACCTGAAATTAATCCTATTATTGAAATAGGAAGAAGGAACGTTATGTTATCAACCCAACAAATTTCTCTAAGGAGAAACTTGTCTGATTCAACCAGTTCGTCTTTCTCTCCCTTACCTATTATCCACAAGATGGCATCTAGTGGTGGCTCTAGTGTCACTAGAGGTACTTCTTCATCTCAATATTTAGCTTCGTTAGTGATTGGTATCTTATATAGTCACCAAGTCCCTGTCCAATCTACCACAAACCCCACTAAAGTCATTAAAAAGTATGGGATTTTTCAGTTTGAAGAAGATGCTACAACCACATTGTGGCATGTTTCCTCTCCTCTTAACCTGACACCTGCTACTCGTCCACTTCCTAAATTCAAAGAGAATCTCCCTATGTTTTCAGGGAATAACATTGTCACTACGAACGAAAACTTGGTGGCATTTTCTAATGCATGTCACAACATAGGAGCCAATGACAACAATACTTGTATGCGCTTATTTGTCAATTCCCCTGAAGGGAAGGCTTCGAATGATTTCTTCGATCTCCCTCCTAAGGTTTTATCTACTTGGGAGGAGTTAGTCTATTAGTTCAAATATACCTATGGGAAATCCAAAATCCCAGCCGAGCAGTTACAGGAATACAATAACATCGCTTATAAGGATGGTGAGACTATCAAGTCCTTCAACTTGTGTTTCACCAAGTTATACAATCAAATCCCTGAACTCATTCGACCTCATAACCAAGACACTTTCATGCATTATTATAATGCTTGAGGAAAAGGCCATTGATAACCTCGGTTCCACTCTGCATACTTGTTTAGAGTATGAAGAATAGCTTGAAAGAACATGTCTTCCTAAGGGAGATTCAGTTAAATAGATAGACATGCTCGCCCTCTTACATCTTGTACAAGACATGAATAATTGTATGATAGCATATGAGTGAAAAGGAAATGTCTCATCTCTTACCCCTAAACCTTCATCCTCTTCTGCACCCCCCTTTAGAAATCCAAATGAAAATAATTTTCAGCCTAAAGCTATCATGCCTCATAGTTGGTGTAACGTTTGCGAGGAACATCATGAGGAAAGTACATGTGAGGTAAAGAAGAGTGCCAAATATGAAATCTTTGGTAAGAGACATGAAACTACCATCGTTGTCCTAGAATTTGCAGAGCCAAAAGATGTCATGATCATCAATACTAGGAATAAATCCTATGTTCCCAAAATCAAATATTATCCTCCCCGCAATTCTTCTAGCCCAAGCGCATCCTCACCAGTTGCTATTTTTCAGGTTCCTCAGGCTCTTGACAGTCAAGGAACTACCTCCCCTCTCCCCTCTTTCAAATACAATATTCTAAATCAGTTGGCCAACATTAAAGAAGATGCAACCCTTCTGGACATGGTTGTCGTCCCTGAACAACAGAAGCATCTAAAACAATTCATGGAAGGAAAATATTTTGTTGTATCCAACCTCTCTGAAGAGGTAGATGAAGAGGATTCATATGTAAATAAAGTAGGTGTACATAAATTTAGTCACCCTTTAAAAAAAACCCATTTTATATTTCTGTAAATATTATGGATAAGATTGCCCATTGTTGCCTTATTGACGGCAATTCTGGCCCAAGTGTAATGTCAGAGATTATTATGGAAGAGCTAGGCTTGTCTTGTACAAATGAAAATGCCAGAAGCATGCTCTCTTATAATAGCCTACAACAAACAACCATAGGTTCAATCAAGGACATAACCTTGTTTTTGTGCGCACACCCTGAAATTAGGACAACCCTCAATATTCAGGTAATCGATATGCCAGTAAGCAACTACTCGATCATCCTAGGAAGAGATTGACAATATTTGACGGGTGGATACCTCTCACTCAATGGGACACATTTATCCATTCCTCAGAGTAGAAAAAACATCATAGTCCTTAGAGAGGGAAGAATTTCACCTTACATAGAAAGTGTCCCATAGCCTAATGTGAATTATATCAAGGAGGACTTAGGAGTGTATTCCATCTTTGTTGATGAGGACAACACTACCTTGGAACAAATCGACTTAGACGATGATATGTGGCATATGCACTTTGATGGTTCATGCTCCAATGAAGGAAACGGCGCTGGCATTATCTTGTACTCTCCTATGGGGAAAATTCATAACGTTTATTATAGGTTAGAGTTTGCTTGCACAAACAATGTCACTGAATTTGAAGCATTATTGTTAGGCATTGAAAACGCCTATAATCTGGGTTGTGGTCACCTTACAGTTTTTGGGGATTCTGAGCTTGTTGTGAACCTTGTACGTAAGATATACTCTCCTAGCAACAAGTTGATAAAACGCTACACCCAAACTATTTGGGCACTTATCTCGAACCTACTATATTTAAACATTACTCATGTTAAGAGGGAATTGAACTCAATGGTTGATCAGTTAGTTGTTTTTGCAGCCTCTCCTAATCGAAAACTTCTGCCAAAAAGATTTGATTGTACTTTTCAATCTTTGTATCATCCACATATCCCTGATAATATAGAATCATGGAAGGTCTTCCCTAGTGATGAGAGCATCTGTGCTTTCATTCAAAATGAACCTTATAAGCCTAAGGAAATTATATCAATGGAAGATAACAAGATTCTTAAGGCCTTGACTCCTCTAGAAAGTTCATTTTCATCGAGTGATGTAGGCAACAAAGTGAAACATAAATAAGAGGAGTCAAAAAGGAAGGTGGGTGAAACCATTTCCTTGAACATTGGGACACCCGAGTCTCCAAAGAATGTTAAAATAGGTGCCAATGTTCTGATGAAGAAAAATTGAAGTTTGCCAAACTGATTGGTGAATTTCAAGATGTTTTTTCTTGGTCTTATGAGGATCTTCGTGGTTTTGATCCCACTTTTATACAACATGCCATTCCTATCAAGGAGGGCATAAAACTAGTTAGGAAAAAACAAATACCTATTAACCCTTCAATGGAAGTAACTATTGGAAAGGAGCTGTAAAAACTTTTGAAGGTTAGGATTATCTTTCCAGTTAAGTATTCGGAATGGGTTTCTAATTTGGTTCCCATTCGGAAAACAACTAGTCAAATCAAATTATGTGTAGATTTTCGTGCATTGAATCAGGCTAGCATAAAATATCACTTTCCTCTCCCTAATATGGAAATTATTTTGCAGCAAGTTGCAGGGTCACAAATGATGTCCTTACTTGACGGTTTCTCTGGTTACAATCAAATCAAGGTAAAAAGGGCAGATAAATATAAAACCACTGTTATTACTCGTTGGGGCACTTTTGCTTATGAATGTATGCCTTTTGGCTTATCTAATGCAGGTGCCACTTTTCAAAGAGCTATGCCAATAGATTTTGACGATTTTATCAGCAAGATTATTCATATATATATATATATATATATTGATGACTTAATTGTGTACTCTAAGAACTGATCAAATCATTTTTGACATCTTAAAAGAGTTCTCATGCGATGTAGGGAATTCGGCATTTCTCTAAATCCTTCTAAGCCTATTTTCGACATTACTAAGTGCAAGCTCCTTGGCGACATTGTCTCTTATTTAGGAATAAGCAATGATCCGGAAAGGATTGCTGCTATCCTAAATCTACCTGCTCCCACTTCCAAGAAGGAGGTTCAAGATTTTATGGGGGTTATTAACTTTGTCTGTAGGTTTGTTCCTGATTTTGCTGTAATGGTCAAACCAATTCATAATCTGCTTAAGCAAGATCGTTCCTTTTCTTGGACACATGATGTCAAAGATGCTTTCATAGGGATCAAGAAAGAAATCATCTCTGCACCGGTTCTGACAAAGCCGGATTTTGAGAAAGAATTTATGATATATACTAATGCCACAGAGGAAGCAATTTTTTCTATCCTCATGCAAGGAGATGACCAAGGTAACAAAAAACTAGTGGATTACATGAGTCAAAGCTTGTCTGATGATGAGTTTAAATATTCTTTTATTGAAAAACATGCTTTCGCTCCTGTTAAATTTGTTGAAAAAATTTTCCACTTCGTCTTAGGTAAGCATACGTTGGTAAAAGTCCCTTTACCCATTATCAAGTTTTTGCTCTCACAGACTTATCTTTCAGGGAAGTTGGCACATTGGCTTACCAAGATCCAGGAGCATGATTTAACTATCGTGACTTCTACCACCATCAAGGGATGTGACTTATCCCTTCACTTAGCTCAGCATGCTAAAACTAGTGAAGAAATTGATGAATAGGATAGTTCTCTATCAGCATTGTTCTACATTGATAATTAGATCCTTCCAGTGTCTGAACATCCTTGGTATAAGAATTTGGTTTACTATTTTCAAAACCAAAGATGTCCAGATAACTTAGACACTCATCAAAGAAGAAGGATTTGTCTTGAATATGCTAGATATGTCATTATAGGAGACTTCTTGTTTAGAAGATCTATTGATGGTATGTTGCTTCGTTGTGTAAACAATGAGGAAGCACAAAAACTGTTGCAAGAAACTCATGGTTCTTCAAATTTTGTTATTCACGTAGGAGGTCATTTTTCTGCTAAAACCATTGCTTTTAAGATTATCAGAAAAGGATACTATTGGCCTTCAAACTTTCATGATTCTTATGTTTTTTCGAGATCTTGTGACAAGTGCCAGAAATTTTCTGGGAAAGAACTCCTTTCATCCATGCCGTTACAACCTATCCTCCCAGATTTTCCTTTTTCAAAGTGGGGATTGGATTTTATTGGTCCTATTAATCCTCCATCTTTAGCAGGACAAGTCTTTATTTTGACATCCATGTACTATTTTACAAAATAGGCTAAAGTTGTCCCGCTTAAACATTTGACAAATGATCACGTGATTTCTTTCCTTGAAAATAACATCTTTTCCAGATTTGGTCTTCCTTTAGAGATTATTACAGACAATGGTCCCTCTTTTATTTCTGCTAAGCTAACCTAATTTTTAGCTAAGTTGGGGGTTAAACATTTTACCTCATCAGCTTATTACCCCCATGTTGGACACACCTACCACACTTAGAGGGGGGGTGAATGAGTGTGGGGCTCTTTTCCCAAAACTTCCCTCTTAGACAAAACTCATTAGTTAGCATTCAAAATTTTACTCATTACTCATTGTTGTCATTTATAACCAGTTAGATGTGAACACATATCAGCAATATATCATCAACAAGTCATCACCACAAGGAACACAAATAACACAAGATGTAAGTACAATTTTCTTTTTATTACGGACTACAATCCTTGGGGTTTTTTAGCAACAACTTAATAGAGTACAACTCTATAAGAGCACCAGCTCTATCATGCAAGACTCAGCTTACACACTCAGCACCAATTGAGATGAGGCAACAATCCTCAATAGATATCAATCTGCAACAGGTACGGGACCTGTCAATAGTGCAGCACGTGTATGTACATGCCCTACCAGTAGTACAGCCCGCGTGTATACGTACCCAAGCAGTACTATAGCCTGCGTATATCATCTGAGCTTCTTAGGTTTTATCTCTCAAGATCAACTCAGATCCTCTGCAACCAATTCATCATTCTCTTTTGTCTCTCACTGCCCAAACTGACCACCAACCAGTCACAACACATCCAAGCTCTCAAATAGCTTACTCATGCTCCACAACCAATCAATATGAATGCTACTCAATCATGCATAAGCAATCAACATACTATAGCCATCATATCAGTATTGAATCATAAGAGTGATGCTCACTCCATCAAACAACATAAACCACATCATAGCAACCATACCAAGAATTCCCTAAGCATTCACAACATAACAAGAAATACTATCCATCAAGACAATAATGTAACCATACTAGTGTCTCAGTGACAAATATGAGCCCATAGAATGCAGATCTGGAACCTGCTTCAGTCTTCAACAGCTTGTCATTAGCTCAACCACAAATATCCATGATTTTATCCACTATACAATCCTTGTATGCTGACATCCCACGTATTGTACGCAGCTTGTACACAAACATCTTGTGCATACGCACCCTATACACAGACAGCCCGTGTACGCACCAGAAAATAGGGTTTTTCTGAAATTTTGAGAATTTCGCCGTCATGATATCAGACTTGCTGAAACTTCAATGCGTCCATGAGATCCTCCCTATCTCCTCTCTCTCAGAATAGATCTTCAATCATGCTCAAGAGATCCACACCAAAAATTCTCTCACAAGAATCTCTCCATTAATACTCCAAAAGATATTGTCACAAGAAGCTCTCCATTGATCCACACAAAGGATGTTTTTCAAGAGACCATTGCTATCTTATTTATACTTTCATCCTATAGGTTACTTAACCCATTTTTAGGTCACTTAACCCATTTCTAGGTCACTTAACCTATTTTCCTTATTTTAGGGTTAACCACTTTCCATAAATAGAAAGTTCTCCAATACTTTATCATTTAAATATTCCTTCTTGATTTTGTCACCTTACTTTATCATTTCTTGATTTTGTCACTTCTATTTATTATTTAAATAATCCACCTTGACTTTGTCACTTTACTTTATCATTTAAATAATGGTTTCTTATTTTCAAGCACTTTGACTTCTTTGACCTTGTGGGCTTCAAGCCTTCATATGGGGGTCCTTCAATTTCCTAAGGCCATAACTCTCAAACCGTGAGGAGTTATGTGACATTCCACATACCACTGGAAATGGCATGACAAGCACTATCCATCTAGGATAGTTTCACCAACAACTTCATTGATCTTCATCTCATTATTCCATAATCAAACATGGGTCCTCCAACCATTCTTCTAGGATAACTCAATCATCAAAGCGTCTTCCCGTGAGGGATTTCACCATAAGGGGACCACTTTGGAGTTCATCCATTTGTGCACCTTATCAATCATGATAAGACAATAATGAGTCATCTATACATTTTTCCAATAATGCATCATATACCAATGAAACCACATCGATCCATATTCATCATGTATCAATGACAACTCATTGATCCATCTTCATCACATCAATGACAACTCATTGATCCATCTTCATCTATGCATTCTCATCAAGGACAATACATATTACATTACATCATTCATCAATCAATCAATCTTTTGACATCAATCAATCACTTGACATCAATCAATCAAACCATTGGCATCAATGACAACATGATCCAACACCCCAAGGAAATGGGAAGGTCGAGTCTACCAATAAGAATCTGGTGAGAATTGTCAAAAGGCTCATCGACGATAAGCCTCATTAATGGCACAGCCTCCTCACTTACACTCTTTGGGAAGATCGAACTACCACCAAGGTGAGCACTGGTTGCACTCCTTTCCAGCTTGTTTATGGTCAAGAAGCCATTATGCCTACTGACATGGAACTTTCCTCCTTAAGGTTAATGTTACAGGTAGAAGAATTGAATTCTTATTATGTTTCACAAAGGATGAATGAACTCCTAGCTTTAGAGGAGCAAAGGATGTTTGCCTTGGGTAATATAAAAAGGAGATAGCAGACTCTTAAAAAGTATTTCAACAACAGTGTCAAAATTGTCAAATTTAAAGTCAATGAGAAAGTATTTTTGTGGGATTCAGCTCATGTTGATAGGGGAAGACACTCAAAGTTTCAAAAATTATGGTTGGGTCCTTTAAAGATCGTTTTTGTCCTAGGTGCAAACTCTTACATTCTAAAGGATTTATAAGAGCGATTGTTTTCCTATAGCACTAACGGTTCTCACTTAAAACACTATGTGGAACCAACTTGAAGAGTTTAACGTTGTTTGGATTATTATGTATTTTAGTAGCTTTCATTTATGATTTTACAATAGTTTTCATTTCTGCATTTACATTAGTATTTTCATTTCTTTCATTTCAATTCTGCTTTCATTTTAGTAGTTTTCGTTTCTGTTGTTTCATTTCTGTCATTTGATTTCTGCTCACTCCCATTTTGTTGTTTCATTTATGTTATGATATTTCTGGCTTTTTGTTCTTTTGATTTCGATTGTTGTCAAGAATAAATGTTGGATCAATTATGCCATAGCGACAGTCCTATAAAGTATTGTTAATCAATAACAATCAAGATTACACGGTTGACACGATGTTCTCCCTAAAGGCATCATTGAATTTGTTTTTTTCTTTCACTGTTGTTTTGTGAGATGGTTGGTTACATCCCACTCCTGCTTTCCATTTCTTCATCCATTTCGAGATTCAAAAAGAGAAAGTTCAAAAAATAAAAAATCTCCTTGAAGTTAAGAGCAAATATTAGTTGAATGATTATGCTTACAGGGATAAACCCCCTCATACTTAACACTTTCCATGAGTTATTCCCAAATTCACAGTCATCTTTCCATTAAATCCGCTCACTTCCCCCTGTTGCATAATCATTCTAATTTATATCTTCTTGATCTTATGATTACTTGGTCTGTGAAACCAGACATTTTGAGTTCTTAATCTGTTGGAAATAGATTTCCCTGTGGAGTCTCCAGTTTGTTGACGATTAAAATCGCAATGAGGAATTTTGCCTGCAAAATATTGCTTAAGCCCTATTATTTAAACTATACTAATAATATAATACTAGTAGGTGGGACCCCCTTGTAGACTAGAGGCTCAAAGATAGACATATCACACATTTTTCTGTTGTTGTTTAAACATTGCTTGCACAGTCCTACATGGTTGATAATGCAGTCTTGGTTTCATTTTGACATAGTAACAGGTGGATGATGCATTTTATGGGATGTTTATGCAATTCAAAGCATTATTTTTTATGTTATGATGGGCATGTATTTACAAATTCTATGTTTTAATCATGTCACAAATCATCGTGATCTACTACATGGCCACATACACACAAGAAACATGTTAGTAACAACATAACCAAAACAAAGAAAGAGAACTTATGGAAAAATCCAAAAGGGAAAGGATCCATGTTTAAGCTATGTTAAAGGTTATGTGCAAATGGATGAGTAAAAGTTGTTAGTGTTAGTCCTAACTATTATGTGGTTGGATTAGTGGCTATGTGATTTTCATTTGATTTATTTTGGGTGCATATAACATTGCAATACATAAGATATGGCATAAAAAATTGGAAAAGGTTAACGTGTGATGTTGGGTGGCGCATTGGGCAAAGAATATCGTCGCAAATTTCAATGGTTTGGAAATTGATTACTTGGTTTAATGCATTGGTGAATGTTGGTTGTCTTGTACTTTAGAATTGAATAGGATAGGAGATGGAAGCGACATGCAGTAAATGCACATCACTCCATACTCCCCCCATCGGTCGCCACCCTAGTATTGTTCTTTGTTGCATTTTGGTCTGTTGGTGGTTAAGCTCCACATTTAAGGCTTGGGAAGAAGAATGCTCGGCCATCTCACCCTTTTAAGCTATTTGTTACAGGTATGGCTCTTTTTCACTCCATCCATGAATTATGCTCTGTATATGAACAAGCAATGGCTCAGTAATGCTTGGGTTTCTGTGTTCCTGAAAATTTCAACTGTGTAAATGTGTGTTATTTCTCTCTGAGATGACTGTGTAATTGTTCGGATTGCAAGCAAAAGAATTGGTTTTTGGTTGAGGTGTGCATTCACCGGTTGCTTTGTCGGTTAAAATTGTGGTGGGTCTCTGTGGATATTAAGTAAATGTGGTATTATCGCTCTGTGTTAAAATGGTGGAGGGTTTCGCTCTGTGTATTATGGTAGGTTGTTTCCTCACAGTCATGAATGTAACCCTATCTAGTCGTATTCAGATTGCCAATTGGTTGTTGTGTATTTTCCATACTAGAGTCATGGTCATGGGCTCATTCTCATTGTATTGGCACCAAAGTATCTCAAGAATTGGTCTTAGGGTGGTCATAATGTTGATATATACCGTATGGTTATGGGATGATATAAATTATGCCTCAGTGTTAAGCGTGCTCACCGGTATTGTTTTCAAATGGTTCGGCTCTTAAGAAAATAGACAGAGGTTATATCTTTGTGTGTTCTTTGTAATTGTCATTGTCATTGTTCAGTTGACATTCGCCTCTCCTCTACAAACGTAAAATGCACTATGTGCATCGATTTTTTCTACCTTACTCATCATTGTTTCCTTCGTGGCTAACGGTGGTTCGATTGCCAAGACTGGGAGTTATAAGGAGACCCTGTGGCTTACTACTATGTCTGTATCGAAAGGGTTTTTGTCTGTGGTTGATATATCTCTGAGGACCTACAGTTCTTTGTGCTATTGTTAAATGAATGTGCTCTTAATTGCCTCCTTGTATTTGTTTTCGACAAAGCCCGATTTTAAATCTCCAATTGTTCTTGCTCCTTTCAGGCATCTTCTTGGTTGTCAAATATTGGTTTATCAAGTGGAGTGGTTATGTAATTTTTTCTTCTAGACCCTATCTTGTCTTCCTATGATTAAATTGATTGAACAGTTACAATTGGGAATGGAAAATAATATGTAGTCGAGGTTTGTCTCCTTTTCGTTATGCTTCCACTCACTGTGTTCTTACAGCATGGTCTTAATCGCAAATTGGAAACACATGTGTGTTTTGCTAGGCCCGATCAGGGTTATCGCTAATTGGGGTTTTTATGGTGACTGTGTGTATTTGGTTGTGTTCACTGTACATATATTATTGAATTATCATGCATGTTATAAATGGTTACATTGACAGTGATGAGGCTCGGGTTTTATGTTGATTGTGGTTTCGTTGCAAAATCTTATTGGTTGATATGATGAAGAATATGTGAAATCGGGCATGTTTTGGCATTCTATTTGATTTGGAAAGGGACCTGTGTATATTTTAATTCGGGAAACTATTGTGAATTGGTAGGCAGTGGATGTTTACTATTATAGTGATGCATTATAGATAGAGGTGGAACATATTGTTGTGTGTGTGTTTTTTTTTAAAGGAAGGCAAAGAAATAAAAGATCAACATTTTCTTAACAGTATTATTGAATGGAAAGTTGTTTTGATTATGAGTATGATTGCACGGACTGTTCTAAATGGAGAAATTTTGGAAATTTAAATGTTGGAATAGCGAACAATTTGATACACAATAATTGTTGATATGGTGTTGGTATTTTTTGTATTGATTTGTACAGAGTTATGATTGTTACTTGATTTGTTTTATGAACAGTATTTGTTATTTCCTTGTCATTCTCTCTTTTTTTGCACATTACAAATCCCCTCACATTCCAAGATTCACTATTCACGCCATGTTCTTAAAATTAAATTATAATTAAATGAAAACTCTGTATTATAGCAGTTGAAGGATGGCACAGAGATTAGTTACATTTGATATGTTTTGTTATTACAAAACAGTTGATTGTTTGATGATTTGTTGAGCAGTAACCATGATCTATTCCCTTTCATTTTATCACTTTCGCTCAAAACAACCCATCATATATCCCAGAACCTTTATTCACCCCCTGCTCATTGACAATTATTAAACGTTTTTTATGGATTGGATTGAATGAGTCTGATGTGTTGTTAAGCCAAAATTTGTTTCATATTTAAAGAGATGTCATGTATGGTTTGTTGAAGAAACTAGTTGCTAATAAACACTGCAAACAGGAATGAGTTTCTTCAGCAGAGGAATCCATGGCTGAAATAACAGGGGAAGAGGAAATTGGAACAGGGGCCCTAGAAGGCCAAGGTTTTCGATACATTTTGATGCAGATCCACAAGAGTTGAACCAGTTGTTCCAAGATGGGTTTTTCAACTGGATTGGACAAGGGGTGGTCCAACCTAGGCCAGAAAGGCCTCCTTTCCAACCCCCACATATCCCTGGTATCCTAGTTCCCCCTCATGTCTCATTACAACCTGAATTCCTTGAAAATGACGGATGGCAAGAGATTGTCCACCCGGCAGTCTCCCAACATCGTGGCTGGCCCAATTTGCCTCTACCTGATCCTACTCCACTGGTTAACCCAATTGTTCAAGCTACCCCTGCACACTCTCTTGTATAGTCTTCCCACATAAGCAAGAGGTTAAATCTGAATCCCAACATGCTCCTGATAAAGGAAAAGTTGGTGTTGCCCCCTCCTCTCCCTCAAGTGACTCTGCCAAATCCATTTCATCCCGCATGCACTTGAGAGATGATTTCTCTCATGTTATCAGTGAGATCAAGCCTAAAGGATCCACACAGCCTAAGACAAATTCAGAGAAATCAAAGGGAGATAGTAGCAACAAAGGGAAAATTGCCTCCCGGAGTGGCAAATATGGTTTTTGAGTGTATTTATTTATTGATTGTTGAGAACAGTTGACTGCTGAAGTTTTTGGACAGCACACTATTTTTGGATATTTTGGATATTATTTTTCTAGATATGGTTTCAAATATCATTGATATTAATTTTCAAATTATGAAAATGATGGTGGGAACCACAAGGAGGGATGTGTTTGATTAATTTACTAGTTGTTTTTATGTTTGTTAAGAAACTAAAGGGAGTCACAAGGGGTCCCACCTACTAGTTATTATTTATTAGATACCCTTATTATTATTTTATTAATTTTCCTCCTAAACTAAAAGTTAGTTCAATTTTAGTTAACTTAACTAAAAGAGGTAGTTTAACTACTTCAACTAATTATGATTTCTTAAAGGCAAAGAGAGAAGGAGGAACAAGAGGAGAATAGAAGGGAAAGCATACTAAGGTCTGCTCCTGAGTTTTATTGAGATAGTTTAGTTTTCATTCATTCTTTAATTCATTGAAAGCCTAATTCTCTTTTATGACAGCAGGGTCCTATTGTAGATAGCAATATTCAAGGCCGAATTACATCATTCAGACACTTGTTTTTCATAGGTGTTGATCTATCTTTGATAGTCTGTGTAGAATTTTCTGTTTGTGAATTAAATTTCATGGCTGATAAAGGATATTGTGCAGAGTCGAGTAGGAAGCAATATGTGGAAAGATGATTCATCTTTTAGAGTTCAGTTTTTTACTTTCTGTCAGAAGTCCTTATGTATGGTTTTCATCGGGGACATCTAAGTTTGACTTTGGTCCAAACTTCTTCAGGGAATTTTGTAAAGAGAACGATTCTTTTGATTAATTGGAATGAAATAAGCGATTGTTTTCTGTCTCATATGTGTTAATTATTGACTTGGTATTTTTTCTTTTGTCTCTAGATTTACTTTTGCATCTGTTATATTCAAAAAATTACATAAATATTGAATTTTTCAGCAATCTTTTATTTATAAGAAAATCAACCTAAGCCCTTGTAACCAATACTTGTGGATTAGGAAACGATTTTTGAGGCTATAAACATAACGTGATATTCTTGTCTATCTTGCCCTAGCCAAGCAAGAACTGGAAATGGAAATGGTTCAAGAAAACCATAGCCAGTTCATTAAAGTAAGAATGCATCGAGTTGTTCAGCTCGATATACCGTTTCGATGCACCCCTTATAATAGTGCATTGAAACAAGCGTAACTGAACGGAGTCATCTTTCAATGAGTTAGATGAGCACCACAAGTGAAAAGTCATCACGTGATCACTTGGATATTCAACAGGATTTCCCTCAAACTTAGGGATGTCGAAAGGAAACTTATTCGGCATGGGGGGGCAGCGTGGATCATGACAAATCGAGTCATTTAACAATATCAACAGGTATGGAAAATGCAGAGTTTCCAAAAAGGGTAGTCTCGGTTGCGGAGTATTTACATGAAAAGGGGGGCCTGGATTTTGGTTGCCACTAGGTTGTCAGGAAAAGTTTGATTGTTGGTCAGGGTTTTGGTAGATTCCATGATGGCCTTATCCATCGAAATGGATTTGCGCCTGATGTTGTATCGTCGGTTGATTCGCGAAGTTGGATGACATGGCTTGGCCATGGATTTCTCCCTGTACATTGTTCCATGGACCTTGGTTGGGGATGATCCTAGTCAACCCTCCTGGCATAGGTACTGAACCTTGCCCAGGGTTCCACATAGTGTGGGAGGGGTTTCCCCTGATCAGCATCCCTTGCGAGGGAAATGAGCCCTACCAAGGATTCCCAAGACTTTGCGATGAGTAAACTCTTGTCATCGCTCATTATGAAGGAATGAAACCGTGTGCAGGGTTTTTGTTGACTAAATAAGGGGTTTCCCCCAGTCAAGAAAGCAGACGAAGTAAAGGCGTTATTTCCAAACACACCAAACAAAGAGAATAGCATTGAGCCCACTGTAGTCATGTAGGATGAAGGTCCCTCGCTCCCTCCACTAAACAAACTATAGTTGGTATTAGGCCCGATTGGCTGCTAAAACGCACCATTGAGCGAAGGGGACAGAGGATGTATGTGACCCCCACCGTAAGGAATAGCATTGAATGGGGTAGTGCTTCCCACGACGGATCCTTGCAAAGGAGTATTATATCTCTCTTCCCCCAGACCCATGGTCTGTAGAGTAGAGTATGTAAGAACCAAGTTAGAATCAAAACCAAACATCCCATATGAGAAGGGAGCACCCAACGTGTTCTAAATGAAGGGAACAATGGTGGAAGCCATTTAAGGAATCGAACCACTACCTGAAGTTGTGGGCGTTGGGAAAACCATGATCCTGACAGGCGGAGTTGGGGGAGGAGGTACAACGCCCCCTCCAGTGGCAGTCATAATGGGAGTACAAGGATTCTGTGATGAACAAGCAGCGTTTGCTTCCATCGCCACTTGTCGAATAAACTGGCATTCACGAGAAGTCACCTCGGAAGGGACTATCTGAATTAGAAGCGGCGTCAATAAGTCGGTGATCAGAGGATTTTTTGGCCTGAAACCTTCAGACTCGAGGTCAGAAATGATGGATTCCTCCAGAGTGGGAAATTCTTATCTCTAAGTTGGCTTGGGTACAGTTTCCTGCAACCTGATAGCTTCGAACGATCCTTCTTGATCTAGTTTTCACCTTAATGGTGGCAGAGGTGGCTCCAAAGTGATCGGCGACAGGCCCTGAAGCCTACGCGAATGGTGGATTTGTTGATATTCCACTTTGTGAAATGATCAACTGACACTGTAAGTTTTAGCTAGCGTGAATCATAGAGCACACACTAAAAGTTCCTATAGGAAAATCAAGCAGACAACTAACTAGTGGGAAGGACAGTTATGCTAATCAACACTAGAGCAACTTACCAGTGAAAGTGAAACTCGAACATAGAAGCACCCTCGGGGTATACTCTACAAAGTGTGATCTATCATCTACCCTAGGTACCATGGTATACCCCCGCAGTCACTTGTGTAAGTTCGTAAAAATAGGAAACTAGATTTTCAGCTCGCAGTCAGTCACCAGGAGGGTACAGTTGACAGTCATGTTGATCGTAATGAGCAAGATAACAAAGTTTGAAGCCCTTCAAGGGTACCGAAGGCAATTGGTCTAGAAGACAACTGAGGATAACGAATGGATTCAAGGTCCATGAGGCTCTATAGTCAAATGCGATCAGTGTGATTCCCAATAAACACCCTCAATATACAATCCCCACTATATTCGGTCCAGCTTTGGAGGGGTTATCTTCTCTACCTTTCCTTATGCAACCTTGTGTTTAGCTCATGTGTTAGAGGGGGGTCCTGGCTAAATATTACAACGATGGACTTTAGACACTCCTTATCTTAGACTCCGACGTTTTTTTTAAATAGCCTTGAAGAGTTTCCTCTTCACACCTATTTCAAGGCCCTAAAAGCCTAAACTAGTTGGTGAACCCTACAAACAGAAAGTCTAATAGATTTTAACTTAAGCGTTGATTTTATGGGATTGATTTACTCAAAGGATATGAATGTGCAACTTGTGGTGTTTGGAAGAGACGAAAAAGAAGAAAACTTTAGAGCATTCATATGACAAAGCAAACTAGATACTCCAAAATTAAAGCAAAAGCTTTTAAAATCTTTGTGAATGTCAACTTTTCAAAACAATGTTCTGAGATCTTATAACCGAAAGTTTCCTAAAAGAGTTTTTTTGTTTCACGATGAAAAACTACTTATACTTTCAGGAAAACAAGAAAGAAATTTGAAACTGAAACTCTTTTCATTTGCAAACAGACAACCTATGCTACACTACCAAACTAGGTGCATGACTACATGCAACAAATTGTTTTTTTATTTTTTTGAAATGCTTAAACAAGAAAAACAAAAGTAAAAGATTATTTTATGTTTTTCAAATCATAAAACAAGATAAAGAAAAAACGGAACCCAAGATTAACACAGACCCTAGGCCAACTGCGTAAACGCAGGGATTCAAAAGAATCCAGAGGAGGATCTAAAACTTGAAAGCTCACTCTAAACCTCTAAGGAAAACAAAAGAATATCAAGAAACAAGTTAAAACCGAATCTTTAACCCACCCTAAGACCACTAACAGAGACCCTATAAAGTCCAAGAAATTCCTGAGAATCCCAAGGCTTATGTTAGGAAAGAGAAGAACTCTTTTTTTTTAAACCTTTCAAGACACAGAGACATGGGTTGTTTCACCAGCATCTTGTGTATGTACATGGGTTGTATACTTTGTAGACTACTTATGTATGCGGGCTAAGCCAAAGCAGGGCACGTACGCCTCTGAGATTTTTCAAAAGGAAAAAGGCTTTGTAGATTGACTGGGCAGGAAAAACTGGTAGGCACCTGAAAGGTGACCAGAGACCCTAAATTGACTCAGTAAACTTGAAAAACTCAAAAAGAAATTGAAAAAACCAATTAAAACCAAAAACCTCCCACTAAGACCCTAGAGAGACTCCCCAGTAGAGTCGCCAATTCTTCTAGTGGGGAAAATCCCCCTATTACTATACTGGATCGGAATATAGGCATAGCACTGACTTCCCTTAAAAGACAACCCTAATCCTAATCTATCCCAAACTATTTGAATAGAAAGAAAAAAGAGAAAAAGGAAGATTGGTAAGTGTACCTTAGGCCTTAACATCTGATATAGACTTCCTTCAACTTTGTAGCTTCTTAAGTTGTGGGTCTCCTCCCAAAGATGACCAGCAAGAACACTTAGGCAAACAATGCTACAAATATACAAGCTCTAGTTATCAATGTTAGTGTTCATATATAAACATAGATGCATTTAATCAATAAATATATAAAGACGCAATGTATCGGGACAGGAAAAGAATTATTTTATTCAAACTAAAGATTAGAATATTACAACCTTCTCATCAGTAGACGCTCCATGAACCAGGTCCAGGCTCCTCTTACTGCTTCTCCAAGTGCATCATTCCCATCCTACCTCTCACAATCAATTGATATCTTTGGGAAAATGGAAGGGATTTCATAAAGAGAAAGGGTTGAAGGGGAATGTTGAGGCAAAATCTCAAGAAGGGCTGCAAGGGCTAGAAGGGGAAGGGATTTTGGCAGAGTTTCTTTGTTCTCTTGCTTGATTGTGGAATGAGACCCCAAGACCTCTTTTTATATGAAAAAAATATGGTTATTTGGTTTGGGGGCGGGCTACAATGGGTAAAATGGTTGGGAAACCCTCGATAGCCCGTAAACTCCATTGAATTCCTTGCAACTTTTGTTTTTGCAACTTTTGGAGGTAAACGTGAGTTGTCTAGTATGTGGCATGCGTATGTACGTGGGTTTTCTAGTATGCAACATGCGTGTGTATGTGAGTAGTAGTGCAGTAGGGCGCGTACTTGCTCCAAAAAATGGTTTTTTAAGAGAGATCCTTAGTAGTAATTTGGCAAATTGTGTAAGTAAAAAGGTCAATGCCATGTATGCATAAGTAGGGAATTTTAGGGTTATAACAGTCACATAGCACAAGGCCAGTCGTGTGTGTTGTTGGTTTCAACGAGTTTCTTTTGCAGAAGAAAGAATTGATATCATAGCTTTATATAGCGAAGTTGCGGTGGTGGAGACTTTACAATATGGTAATGGGGCTCAGTTAGGAGGATGGATACATCACAACGTGGTATCAGAGCTCAAATTTTGATGTGACATGGCATTTCAACGGAGATGGGGACGTTACAGAGTGGTATCAAAGCTCTTGGTTCAACAATGGACTTATATGGGCGATAGATCCACATGAAGTTGGTGTGGCGGGCATTTTTATGATGGTCGCGAGGTCGCAAGTTGAAAATATGGAAGAATAAACTGAGTGAAGAAAGGACTCATGTGCACTAAGTATTGTGCACAGTGTGTGCATACTAAATTTTGGCATTGAACGATGCAAGAATTATGGTGTGCAGAAGATATCGGTGCGTGGAGTGTACGCACTGAATATTGGAACTGTGGGGTATAGAAATGGGGGAGCACATGTGATATGGGAGTGCAATATGTGCACGATGAATATGGACACCATGCAAAATTGATGGGTGTGTGCATAATAATAGTGTGCAAGGCATGCGCATTGAATGTCGGTGATGTGCAGTGAGCATGAGTTGAATATGAGCATTGCTTGGAGCAGAATTATTGTCACATGCATAGTGTTGGTGCGTAGTGCGTGTGCATGGAATGTTGGCATTGCGTGGAGCAGAATTGGAGATGCACATTGAGTATTGGGTGCGAGAGCATGTGAAATGAATTTTGGCGCGACGCAGAGCAAAGCTGTAATTTTTTTGGAATATTAGTGTGCAACACAAAAGTTGTGAGCACTAGATAATGATGCGTGGAACCCAAAAGTTGAGCGTGTTAAATATTAGTGCCCAATATAAAAGTTGTGCACACTGAATATTGGTGTGTTGTAAGTGCGCTTGGTATTGTGTGTGCAGAGAATGCACGCATGGTGAATATGGATGTATAACATAGAATTGGCGTACACATGAGCTTTGAAAGAAATAAAAGGAGATAAAAGAAGAGAAAAAGTCTTGGACAGAGTAGTCCAAATATTCACCCAGAATTTTGAATTAGGTTGTGAAATTCACCAGGAATCAGAAGAAAGGAATTTGATACACTTATAGAACAAAATGTGCATAGTATTTATGGCTTTCATAAATTATTTAGTCTAACAAATCTTGTTGCCTGCACATTTTGCAGAGTTAACAGCGATTTGATTAGTACAGGATCAGCACATAGATCAGAAGCATGGAATATGCACAAAGAACTTACAACCATGAAGATGAGGTCAGAAGGATGTATGACAATATAGGTGATGAGGGTAGATATTCAAATGGACATGGACAAGCCAAGGAAGAAATCATGAATTTGGTGAAGACCACAAAAAGTTGCAAAAGGACATCCAAAGTTATAAATTTGATAATGATAGGCTTATGAAAGCCAAAGAGGAACAAGACGGATTCAACATCAAGTTGCTACAGAGCTTAGACAAAATTGAGAAAAATATGGATAAGGAGACCTAGTCAAGCAAATCAATGAGACATGGGTCTCATGATGAGAGAATAAAAACATGAAGTGTTGACAAGCATCACCATCACTCTCTAAGGAATTTAGCTGGGAGAGTGCGCAATAGTTCAATCCCATCTCCTACTAGGAAGCATAAGAGGAGGTTTGGGGTGGATGAGCTACAAGAAGAAATGAATAAGATTAAGCCTCCTACTTTTGATGGTGAGCACAAGAAGGATAAGGATGTGGAGACATGGCTGCTAGGAATGAGGAAGTACTTTCGATTACATAATTACTCTTCACGGGCAGAAGAAATAATTGTCATCTACCATCTCAAAGGAAAAGCATAAATGTGGTGGGACCATTTTGTGCAAGTGAAACACATTGTGAGAGAAAGGTTACTTGGAGGGAGTTCAGGAGGTATTTCCAAAATAAATACTTAACCAAACATCACTATGATAGGAAAATGAAGGATTTCTTTGAACTCAAGCTTGGAATTATGACAATAGATGAATATGAAAGGAGATTATTAGAGTTGTTGAAATATGTTGTTTGCATCAAATATGAACAGGTTAAGATTCACAGGTACTTGAGTGGGTTGCCATCATTTATCAGTGATAAGATACATTATGATGATCCTAAGACATTGGAGGAAACTATAAGGAGATCCAAGTGTATTTATGATCAACATAGAGGAAGACCCACTTACCCAAAGACTTGGGAAGACAAGAAGGAAGGAAAGATGGAGTAGAGGCAGAAGGGGACCAATCCATCATTCTTTAGAAATATTTTTTAGGGATAGAAAATTCCCAAGGAGCCCAAAATGACATAGAAAATGGGGCAAAGACCAAGGTAGCAACCAATGAAGTGTTGGGCTTGTGAGGGAGACCATATGTGCATAGATTTCCCTCACAGAGGTGAAAAAGTGAGTTTTGTTTACAGTGTACAACAAGTTGATATAGTTGAGGACATGGGAAGAAATGTACCTAGCATCTACATAGCCCTGGATAACAAGCAAGCTGAGTTTCAGTCACATGTTATTGAAGTGTAAGGTAAGATCAACAACCAACCCATTTCTATTTTAATTGATTCGAGAGCTAGTCATAGTTATCTAGATCCTAAGATGGTGGAAAGATTTCAATTTCCAAAAAGCAAGTTGGGGAAACCTTGGTTGGTACAACTAGATACAGGAGCAAAAAGGAAAATTAATTAGATGGCTAAGGCATGTCTAATGGACATGAATGGACTAAGCACAAGGGAATATTTAAACATCATACCTTTGGGCTCATATGATTTCCTAATTGGTATGGATTGGTTGGACATACATCATGTTGTCCTAGACTATTACAATTAAGCATTTACTTGCTTGGATGGGAAGGGGAACTTGAAAACAGTGCAGGGTATTCCAAGGGTTGTAACTATTAGAGAAGTTTCAGCCTTGCAGTTGAAGAAAATCTTCAGAAAGGATGTCAAGTATTTGCAGCACATATGGAAGAGGCACCTAAGGATAAAGTGACAAATATTGAATATTATGCAGTCCTCAAGGGGTTTGAAGATGTATTAAAGAAATATCAGGGTTACCACCTCTGGGGATAAATATATGCACTATTAATTCCCACATTAAATTATCAACCGAGGCTTGTAAGCTTCGAGGTGCAACCACATGAAATGCAGGATTGGAGCCTAGTCTAGCCTAATCTAAAGCCGGTAAAACAATATGAACAAATTGAGCAAAGTTACAAACTGCGGGAGATAAACACTAAGGATTCATCACTAGGACACAGGAATAACGTAGTGTTATAAAGGCTTAGATCACAGTCTTTCATTCACTCAGAGTGATGTTCGTGTGATTAATCGTGAGTAGCTTACTTAAGTTTCATGTCCTTCAATTATTACTTCCTATATCGGATCCACACTTAAATGAAATAAAAGAAACAAGCAAAGATAAATGAATTCAAGTGACAGGAAATAAACTAACACCTTAGGAAAAATTCCAACGCAGGAAATAAAAGGGAATTAAGCTACTAGAAAACCAAATTAAAGCAAACTAGCTAAAGAAAAAAATAAAAAAACAACCAGGCAATGAAATTTAAATTCAAACTATACAAATGAATTGTCCTAAAAAAGATACACCCAAGAATGGAAAGTGAAGTTGTAGATCTGGGTGGTGAAGTGCAGGAAACAAAACTCAAAAATAAAACTGTGGACTACAGGAACGAAGTACAGTGTAGGAACATAATGCAGTGCAAGAACAGAGTCCAGGGACAGAATGTAGTGTAGGAACAGAGTACAGAAATGGAGTGCAATGCAGGAATGTTGAGTGTGTTGGTGCAGGAATGTTGAGCATGCTGGTGCAGGAATGCAGAGTGTGTTGGTGCAAGAACGTTGAGTGCAAGAACAAAATGCAATTTGAAACAATGCATGGAGTTGGCACATTATAATGAGATGTTTTAAACATAGGTGTACCAATTTGAGAGTAATTTGCAGAATTAAACATGTCACAATAGGAAAACTAACCTACAAAAATCAAATTCCAATTATGTGAGATGAAATCAAAACAAAAACTAGAATTGAAATCTACAAACATAAATGTAAAACACTAATCTAAAGACAATCATAAATTGTGCATACCAAAGGATGGGGCCCTCCAAACTTGGCCTGCACTAGGGAAGATATCTACAGTAATAAAGAATGATCTACACCATGTACAAGAACATCATCTCTTTCATTTCATCAAATTCAGAAAATTACAAGTCTCTTACAATCTTGGCATTGTCATGATGACTTACAAAAGAATGCCCATAATGATAATGTCTCCTTTCTCAGCCCTATGAGGCTATATTTATACATTAAAATCCAAGGAGAAAGGATAGAACCAAATCCCCCCAACTCAGATTTTGGTTAAAACCAATTTTATAAATTTTAGAGCAAAATTACAAAAATCTGGGTTTTTCATCAATTTGGGCAGATTCGAGTTAGAGATCCACCCATATCTTCCAAAAAAATTCAAATTTTGAAACAGTATCTGCCTTGTACTCAATTTTCCACATTCTAGACAAAACCCATATCGTAGAATTTCTAGATATGATATCAACTGCACGAAAATTGAGGCGCAAGTTGGAAGTTTGAGATATTTACTAATTTTTGCATAATCATTTCCCATGAGCTGGAGGTCAACACGTGTGATGTGGGTGAATTCTGACTCACGTGTTTGCACTTTCTGGACAAAATCCATGTCCCTGATTTTCCTCTAGAAGCATTCCAAATTTTCGACTATAGTCCAGTAATGTATGGTTGTTGACGATGGTACTGGATGACCTCGAACACTCTGGTACCGGATGGTTTCTGGAACATTCTGGTATCGGATGACCTCCAGTGCAGGTACCGGATGAATTCTAGTGCGGGAATAGTGTGGGAACATATTATTTAGACATAGAAACATAGGATTAAACCATCATCAACAAAACTATTGTATAATCATCCTTTTAATCACTACAAATATGGAAAATTGTGTATTAACCACATAGGATAAATAACAGGAGATAATGGAGGTTTATGGTGTGATTAGGGATATATTATTGACAAAATGATGGGAGAAGGTGTAATGATGATTGTATTTGTATGGCAGAAAATATGACAAAACTGGAGCCCAACACACCCCCAAACCCAAGGATTTGCATTTCCTCATGCAAACAAGGTGAAGAACTTATGATACTCTGCTTATATATTTATGTGACATTGTTTCTTTTGTGTAGGTGTTGGTTCTTGTGGAGAGACACTTTGGAAACTGTCACAGATTGAATTTTAAACAGAGAAACAAAATTATCATAAAAATGGAGGACAAGCAGTGGATGGGGTATCATAGTGATGGTGAATGGTGTGCGTGTGGAGAATGGTTTATAAAATGATGGTGATGGTGGTCGTATGAACTTGGATGCCTTTATACTATGTATATTACATCAATTTTAAGACCAATATTTACTTTGTGGTTCTTTGTTTGGATAGGAAACAATGATTTCATCCTCTTTGAGATGACTTAAGAATGCTTTATGATGTACAAAGAGAAGACAATATAAATGTTTCTTTGTATTTTTATACCACATATTTCCTTTTCATTACTTGGTCTTATAATCATAGTATATTGTTCATTATGACAAGTGGAGTGAAGATGGAAGGTTTACTGAGTAGTTTTGATAAAGCATAATGGAACTTGAAGTGGGTAATAGTGGTTATGCATCATGTTTTCCAAATTATTAGTAAACTAAAAGGATTTGTACTAGTTCTACCTCAAGTTACCTTCACTTTAATGTGCACTGCAGGTTGATGAAGTGCAAGATGAATGGGAGTACATGCTGGCTGAAACTAAAGAATAAGTCGAGCAAGACTGAGAGTTGTTAGGGATCTAGGAGAGCACTGATGAATGTTGATATGATGAGATTACTTATGTCTCTCTCTCCCCCATGGTTGTTGGTTTGCATGTCCTCGTGCAAACTCTCATTAGCACACAAAATTGTTGCAAGCTGAAAGAGTACTATGTGGAGCCAGTGCATGTTGACTAAAGGATGGAAATGAAGTATGCTAAAGCTGAGAGCTGCTGAAAATATCCTGCAAAAAGTACCCTTGAAAAAGATTTAAATTTAAGTATTGTTGGTACATGAACTTGTTGGTTTCTATACCAGCAGTACCGAAACAAAAAAACCTAAAAGAACTACACCAACATTGTTATTATGAGAGAAGAAATAAACATTGTTGTCATGCTTAAAAAAACAACAAAAACTTAAACTTTATTCATGCTTACAAATTTGGAAATGAAATTTGTTTTAAAATGTTACAAGCATAAAGGAAATTCCTAAATTACTTATTACATATTATTTCATCAATCATTAACAGTTGTATGCTCAAGAAACCATGTTAATTATGATGGGGGATTTTTCCTCTCATCCTTGAACAGGCAAACATGAGGCAATAAGTGGTCTTTAATAAATGAGAAATCGATAGGAAACCAGTCATCCATGTTTAATTTCTCAGAGAATTTATGTCATTCAAGTGATATTGATAAAGTTCGCATTTGAGTTTATTAGACTCCTACACTTATGGGTTCCACCTCTAGGACAATGAAATCCTAGGTATGAATGATGGGGTCTTAAGACCATATTACAGACATTCTCAAATGGAAATTTAGATGAGATTCATTAGCCTTTTGTTCAACCATGCATGCTTCTTCTTAAGGATTTACACAAGTATATTGTTCATACGAATAAATATAGAATAGGCATAATGAAAGACATCAAAATCAGAACCCATTACCAACAAGAATGTTCAGTACTCTGATAGGGTAATTTTGGCATCTAAGAAATATCCTTTCTAGACAAAATGCCCCATTGCCCACGATCGTGTTCAGTACCCTGATGGGTTTGCCTAGTTATACCATAGTTCAGTACCCACTGCCAGCAAATTTGTTCAGTATCCCGATGGGTTAGCCTCTCACACCCATTTTCCATCAAAGGCTCTTGTCCCAAACTTTACCCTTAAGATAAAATTTACAGATTGTTTTTGCATGGGTGAATGTGGAAGCATCTTTGAAAACCTTTTTACAGGATGGGATGGTATTGGGTTGGAATATATTTTATAGATTGTCCATAAAAGTTTGTTCGTATGAAAAATAGACTTATGTACTGAGATTAGTCGAAAGACATATAACGGTCAAACTTACTTAATGTGGTGGATAAGGCCATGAGAGAATGACCTAAAGGTGCCTCTAGTCCCCAGGTTCATCTTCTCCATATAATATTGTGTTCCCTCACAAGTAGAAGTGTCATTCACTCTCCTGCTACTATTTGATAAGAATGCTTGAATAACAAGTTCTGATATGAAACTAGGATGTACAATTTACCTATGGGCATCATTATGCAAACCTTAAAGCTTTTGTAAATCCCCATAATATTTTAAATAATAGGCTTATGAGCAACTGTTATTATTAATAGTCAGAAATATGTATGTAATAAGAATAAGAAATATCTTAAGTTGTTTTGGTTTTTTATGTTAGATCACCAATATTATCTTCATCTCATTTCATTTATTTGAAAAGAAAAATGAAAAGATCTTGCATTTATTTAGAACTAGGTTAACTAACATGCAACGTTTACTCTATCCTATCTAAGAACAAGAAATCGTATTTCACGTGTAAGAATATTTCCAATGTAACCATGTGCGTAATAGGTGTAGAAATACATTCATACTCGGGTTTGAAAGAGAAGCTTTAATGTATACCAAAGTATGAAGAACCAGCTGCTTTGGTGATGATGTGAAGAGTTGTTGAAGAAGAGAGTGGTGGCTTAATCTGGTTGTCATCTGGAACCAATGTTCGACACAGTCATGATGTTCTTGGTTCACTTCCTCGTTTATACCACTCTGCATGTCTCCCTCTATCATGCCAGGTAGATCATCTTCTTTCAAATAACGAGTCTTGCCAGTGCATGTAGGATCTTCAGAAAGGCATATCAAAAACTCCTCTATCTCAGGTTCTAATGGTGGCTCTCCATCGAATGTGGTCCGTGATTCTTCGGTCTCCTTGATAGATTGGCAAAGGGAATAAAAGGAGACTTATAGATCTTCTTGTGGATGTGGAATGACATTTAAGTTCTTGATCACTGTCAAGATCTATTCTTTCTGCGAGGCAGAGATTGAGATCCTAGTTGTTGCTAGGATGGAGAGAGTTCTTCCAAACTCTTGATAATATTTGAGTCCTTGTTGTTGGTTGATGGGTCATGTTTCACACATGGATTAGTGTACAGGGGGGTTCTTACAGTGCCCAAAAAAAAATTTTAAAATCCTAAAGAAATAAAAAGAAGAAAACTAAAAGAAAATGTAAGAAAACCAATTATATACTCGAAGCACCACCATGCTACTAGGACCATGTTGTCACCAAGTTATCTGTTCACACAAGTTAGCTTCTCTTCTCATATATAAAAAAAAATGCTAATAAAAAAAAAGTTCTAACTACTGAAAGGAAGAGGACAACCTAACTTTGGAGCAACCCCACTAAAGTGGATGTGTGGGGTCTTCCCTCGTGTCTTACCGTATTCTCTCTACCCATAGGTTATCCTTAAAATCACACCAAACTTGCATGAAAATAAACACACTTGCATGAAAAGAAACACACTTGCATGAAAGGAACAATCAAGGCTTTGGAGAGATAAAAGAAACCTGCCTATGCTCTAATACCTTTAGCACCTCCCCAGCAACGACGCCAAAAATGTGGGGCTAAATATATGCACTATTAATTTCCACATTAAATTATCAACTGTGGCTCATAATCTTCAAGGTGCAAGCACAGGAAATGCAGGATTGGAGCCTAGTATAGCCTAATCTAAAGCCCGAAAAATAATATGAACAAACTGAGCAAAGTAAACAAACTGGAGGAGATAAACACTAAGGATTCACCATTGGGACACAGGAATAACTTAGTGTTATAAAGGCTTAGATCACAGTCTTTCATGCACTCAGGGTGATGTTTGTGTGATTAATCGTAAGTAGCTTACTTAAGTTTCTTGTCCTTCAATGATTATTTCCTATAGAAGATCCACACTTAAATGAAATAAAAGAAACAAGAAAATGGAAATGAATTCAAGTGACAAGAAATATACTAACACCTTAGGAAAAATTCCAACACGGGAAATAAAAGGGAATTAAACTACTAGAAAACCAAATTAAAGCAAACTAGCTAAAGAAAACATAATCAAACAATTAGGTAATGAAATTTAAATTTAAACTATACAAATGAATTGTCCTCAAATAGATACACCTAAGAATGGAAAGCAAAGTTATAGATATGGGTCATAAAGTGCAAGAAACAAAACTCAAAAATCAAATGTGGAGTGCAGGATTGAAGTACAATGAAGGAACAAAATGTAGTGCAGGAACAGAGTGCAGGGACAGAATGCAGTGCAGGAACAGAGTGCAATGTAGGAATGTTGAGTGTGCTAGTGCAGGAATGTTGAGTATGTTGGTGCAAGAATGCAGTGTGTTGTTGTGCAGGAATGTTGAGGGCATGAACAGAATGCAATTTGAAACAATGCATGGTGTAAGAACATTATAATGAGATGTTTTAAACATAGGTGTACCAATCTGAGAGTAATTTTATGAATTAAACATGTCACGATAGGAAAACTAACCTACAAAAATCAAATTCCAATTATGTGAGATGAAATCAAAACAAAAACTAGAATTGAAATCTACAAACGGAAATGTAAACCACTAATCTAAAGACAAACATAAACAATGCATACCAAAGGATGGGGGGGCTCCAAACTTAGCATGCACTGTGGAAGAGATATACAGTACTAAATAATTATCTACGCCATGTAAAGGAACATCATCTCTTTCATTTCATCAAATTCAGAAAATTACAAGTCTCTTACAATCTTGGCATTGCCATGATGACACCCTAATATCCATTACACTAGAATGCCCATAATTATAATGGCTCCCTTCTCAGCCCTATGAGGCTCTATTTATACATAAAAATCCAAGGAAAAAGGATAGAACCGAATCCTCCAAACCCATATTTTGGTTAAAACCAATTTTACAAATTTTAGAGCAAAATCACAAAAATCTAGGTTTTTCTCAATTTGGGCAGATTTGAGTTAGAGATCCACCCATATCTTCCAAAACAATTCAAATTTTGAAAAAGTGTCCACCTCTTACTCAATTTTCCACATTCTAGACAAACCCATATCATAAAATTTCTAGATATGATACCATCTGCACGGAAATCGAGATGCAAGTTGGCAGTTTGAGATTTTTACTAATTTTTGCATAATCACTCCCCCTGAGCTAGAGGTACGCACGTGTGACCTGGGTGAATTATGACTCATATATCTACACGTTGACGTCGTTCTGGACAAAACCCATGTCCCCAATTTTCCTCTAGAAGCATTCCAAATTTTCGACTATAGTCCAGTACCAGATGATTGTTGATGCTGGTACCGGATGACCTGGAACATTCTAGTATCGGATGGTTTCTGGAAAATTCTGCTACCAGATGAGCTGAATTGCGAGTACTGGATGACATGGAGTGTGAGTACTGGATGACTGTGCACGTACCGGATGACTATAGAACCTTCTTGTACCAGATGACTTGGAGTGTGAGTACTGGATGACCTCTAGTGCAGGTACCGGATGACTTCCAGTGAGGGAACATATTGTTTAGACATAGAAACATAGGATTAAACCATCATCAGCAAAACTATTGTATAATCATCATTTTAATCACTAAAAATATGGAAAATTATGTATTAACCACATAGGATAAATAACAGGAGATAATGGAGGTTTATGGTGTGATTAGGGATATATTATTGACGAAATGCAGGGAGAAGGTGTAATGATGAGTGTATTTGTATGACGGAAAATATGAAAAAACTAGAGTCGAACACCACCCAACAGAGATATTAATTTCTCTATAAATCTAATGTCTAGAGCAACCCCAATATCCAAGACTCCTTATAGGATGAGTACACCAGAACTAAAAGAATTGCAAATGTAACTTAAAGAACTTATGAAGAAGGGGTATATACACCTAAGTGTGTCACCTTGGGGTTTCCTAGTATTATTTGTGAAGAAAAATAATGGAACGTTGAGAATTTGCATTGACTTCAAGCAGTTGAATAAGGTAACAGTGAAGAACAAGTATCATTTGCCAAGGATAGATGACATCTTTGATCAGCTGAAGGATGAAATAATATTCTCTAAGAATGACCTCAGATCAAGCTATGATCGAGTAAGAATTAAAGAGGAATACATCAGCAAGACAACCTTTAGGACGAGGTATGGCCATTATGATTTTACAGTAGTGTCATTTGGGTTGTCAAATTCATCAAGTGTCTTCATGTGTTTAATGAATGGTAGTTTCATAGAATACTTAGATAAGTTTGTCATTGTATTTTTGGATGACATACTTATTTACTCAAATTTTGAAGAAGAACATGAGCAGCACTTGAGGATGGTGTTGCAAGTACTGAGATAACATCAGTTGTATCCAAACTTCAGCAAGTGCTCATTCTACCAAAGGAAGATTAATTATTTGGGTCATATCATTTCATAGGAAGGGATAGCAATGGACCCGGAGAAGATGAAAAGCATTGAAGGATGGCCAACACCAAGGAATCTCGCAGAGGTGAGATATTTCATGGGACTTGCAGGGTACTACAGAAGTTTTATTGAAGGATTCTCAAATATAGCACACCCAATGACATCCTTGCAAAAGAAACTTGTGAGATTTGAGTGGACTTATGATTGTAAAAGGAGTTCACAACACTTGAATATTTTGTTGACAAGTGAGCCAATTTTGAGAATTCCTAATTCTAATGAAGACTTTGTTGTGTGCATTGATGCACGCAAGGAAGGGCTCAGTGGATTCCTTATTTAGAATGGGCATGTGGTGTGCTACGAATCAAGGAAACTAAAATAGCATGAAAGGAACTATGCTACTCATTATTTGGAATTGGCGTCCATAGTGCATGCCTTGAAGATGTGGAGACACTACCTCATGGGAAGAAGATTTGAGTTGAGGACAAACGAGTGGTCTGAAATATTTGTTTGGACAACCAACTTCAAATGTCAGGCAAAGTAGGTGGTTATAATTCCTCAGTGAGTATGACTTTGATATAAAGCATATCAAGGGTAAAGAGAACAAGGTGGTTGATGCACTCAGCAGGAGAGTACATGAGATGCATGCTACAACCATTAGCATGTACAAATTAGAATTGAAGGGAAAAATGTTAGAGGCTACAAAATTAGATCAACACTGTGTGGGAATAAAGACAAAGGTACAACAAGGTATTTTGCAGTTGATCATTGATAAATTTAAGTTAAATGAGGATGGAATCCTCATGTACAGAAGAAGAATTTATGTGCCAAAACTCTTTAGAATTGAAAAAACGGTTATTAAAAGGAATGCACAATGTGCCTTATGTTGGGCACCTAGGCTACCAAAAGACAAATGCAGTTGTCAAGAAACAATATTATTGGTCAGGTATGAAGAAATAAGTAGTTGACTTTATTGCCAAGTGTTTGGAATGTTCAAAAGTCAAGGTTGAGCACATACACCCAGTTGGTTTTCTACAACCATTACCCAATCCTAAGTGGAAATGGGAAGTCGTCACAACGGATTTCATCACTAAGCTTCCCAGAACAACCAGACAGCATGATTCCATCATGGTAGTGGTGGATAA
>ML778397.1:2722972-2753782 GCA_009831015.1 Picea engelmannii
CCTTAGGGACGTCTCCCTTGGACTAGCCCTCCTAAATAGAAAGAGCCCCCCATCGAGGTGACAGTGGGTGGGGAAGCTCTTGTTACGCCGGTTTCAAGCCCTGACTCAAGCTCTCTAGACCTTTCCTACAAACTATGCGATAACAAAGCTTACTAAAGTTGCCCACTTTATTCTGGTAAAACTAGCGCACAAGGCAGCAAACATTGTTGATATTTATATGAGGGAAATTGCCAGGCTTCATGGTGTACCTAAGACAACTGTGTCTGAATAAGATCCCAAGTTCACATAAAAAAATTGGAAGGGATTATTTAAAGGATTTGGGACAAATCTGAATTTTAGCACAGCCTACCATCCATAGTCATATGGGAAAACAAAAAGACTAAATCAAGTGATAGAAGATATGCTAAGAATGTATGTGATGGACAAACTGATGCAGTGGGAAAAATATTCACATTTGGTTGAGTTTTCTTATAACAATGCGTATCAAGCATCCCTAAAGATGAGCCCTTTTGAGGCACTTTATGGTAGAAAGTGCAACACACCAGTGAGTTGGGACAACCTAGCAGACTGCACAGTGGTTGGGACAAATTTTCTAAGAGAAATGGAAGAGCAAATGGTTAAAAAAAAAAAAAAATTAAAGGCTACCAAGGACAGGAATAAAAGTTATGCAAATAAATGTAGAACTCACAGAGAATTTAAAGTGGGTGACCACGTGTTTTTGAAAGTGAAATCTAGGAAGAGTTCAATTAAGTTGGGAAATTGTTCAAAGCTAGAAGCATGTTATTGTGGGTCGTTTCAAATCCTGGAGAGGATTGGTCATGTTGCATACATGCTAGAACTCCCTACCTCCATATGCATTCATAATGTGTTTCATGTATCTTTACTTAAAAAGTATGTGCCTAATGTTAATCATGTAATTGATCGGAATGTGATTCAGGTGGAGCAAGAAGGTGACTTATGAGTTCATTCGGTGTGCATATTGAACTGGAAAGTCAAGCTGCTTTTGAATCGAGAAATATGACTAGTAAAGGTCCAGTGGACCTGTTATGGTCCTGAGGATGCAACTTGGGAGCACGAGGATGCTATGTGCGTTGAGTACCCATATCTTTTTGAAGACTTTTAAAATTTTGATTGTACATAATGCATTGAGGACAGTGCATAAATAAGGGGGAGGGGAATGTAATACCCCTAGGTTGAATCTCAATTGTAATGTAAATGTAATTGTATATATAGGCTACTGAGCCATGGACGCATAATATTTGGGTACATTTTAGTGCACGCGTACCCAAGGAAAAGTGTGTGCATGTTTCATAACTTTGTGCACACCTGAGTAAGTGCACGAGGATTGTTGTGCACGTGAACCAAGGGAAGAGTTCATGCCCATTTCATAGCTTTGTGTGCACCTAAATAAGTGTATGGGGACGCTTCAAAGTGCACACTAGACCATGTATGTAGCCAGGATATTTTGGGGGCAGAGTGTTTGTGTGGTTATTAGGCTGGAGAGCCTAGATTGTGACAAAGGCCATTACGACTATTTTTGTAAAATGTAATTGCAATCAGATATTAATAAAACATATCAATGTGTGCAGACCAATTAGACAAAAAGAGACATGGGGATAAACTCCACTAAAATGGGAAACAGGTGTGAGGCTTAAAGGGAATATTTTAATAATATTTCCAAAAGTATATTTATGGGATATGTATTTATCCTAAGTTCCTAAGGAATGGGAATGGGTCACCAAGTGGAGCTAAGTTATCTCTTAAGGTGACAAGTGTCAAGTTATATTCATGCAAATATATTGTTGGGCCTGAGTGTATTTTGGGGGGATTCACTCATTCATTCATCATGCAAACTAACTTTCCTCTAGAAGGCATTTGTATCTGGTTGTAACTTGATGCCATCACATAACCTTGTACATGGGAAGGCCTATGCGCGATTGAAGAGGAGGTTTGCCAAGTTTGTGTGCTATTAAAGAAGCGGATTGTCAATCCCATGTGTTATTGAAGAAGTGGGTTTCCAGGCCCGTGTTTGTAGAAGAAGCAGGTTGTCAGGCTCATTGTTATTGGATATATCGGTAAATGCAGACATAAATTGATCTCCCTAGATCCACCTAGATCTAGAACAAAACAAGACAGGACATGGTGCTTTCCCTAAGCTCTAATCATTGAATCTACCATCAAAGAAAGGATGAGTAACATACCTATGAATATTGTTTCCTTATGTCTTTGTTGTCCCTACTTCGCTCCAGTGCTCTTGTGATATTGATCCTGCAATGAAACACAAACCAACCAAAGTGAAAGAAATAATAGTATATTCAATGAAGACTTATACATGTGATCAATGAATCATGTAATAAAATGAGAATGATTTTATGGGAAAGAAACATGCCACTGTATTATATTAAGAGAAAGTGGAAGATACAACCAAACAGCCTTGATGTCACTAAGTTCCCTTTCGGTGGCCCTTGTTCTTGACACACACACTTGCCCCAAGCTTGCATGAAGACTATCCACAATAACTTGATAAGTTGAGATGAAGCCTTCAAGCATCTGATGTAGAGTACCTCACACAATTCACAGCCTATTCAACCTTAATCATTCCTTACTTTCTCTTACTTACTTAATGCTTAACCTTTTCCATGAGAAATCCATCATTATATAGGAGAAAGAGAGATGGTTAAAGAGATCAAGATGATCCCACCAAATCAGAAAGGTGGGTAAGGTCTCAACCACACGGATGCCAACTCATATTCTAGAAGATTCCTTCTAGAACTTTCGTGAACTTCTTCCTTTTTCTCAGTTTTAGAATGTCGTCTCACCTTGTCTATATAGCAGCCTGCGGAAACCCCGCAGGCTAGGTTTAGAACAGCCTGCGTAAATCATCATTTTCGCACTGTATAATACTACTAGCCTACGACGTCTTCCTAAAAACAAGCCTTGTAGAGCAGGAAACCAGTTAATTTTCACATGGGAAAGATCCTTTTGAGAGGTTCAATACATGCTTGTAGACACATCATGTTGGGCCTTGGTTATGGAAATAAGTGAAGATCAAGGAAGAAAAGGAAAAATGTGAACTGTGCGGAAGACACAGTGACTGTTACTGGGTCGAAGTGAGCAAAAGAGAAGAAAATACAGCGCGAAGTAAAAGGAAGCAAGTCGTTGGATGAGGAGATCGAGGACGACAGATCAGCGAGAAAGAAGGATTGTGGACAACTTAGCAAGCGGAAAAATCCATCGTTGGATGCTTTGGAGCACCGTGCGAGAAGGAAGGAAAGACAGGTTGGTGAAGCCCTGAAAACACGGGTCAAGTTGACCTAGGGTTTTAGACACCTAGGGTTTTGGTATCTAGGGTTTTGACACCTAGGTTTCGGCCTAAGGATGTCGGTGAGTGATTGTAATGTATAAATAGAGGTCAAGAGGACCTAGGATGGGTTGTTTTCATTGTTGTTACTATTGTTGGTATTGTGATTTTTGTTGCGTGATTGAGTGAGTAACACCATGGGAGAGAGAAGTGCTGAGTACGAGAGCCTTCTGTATTGTAATATCTTCAGCTGGGTGCGAAGATCAACCCTGCAGTTGGGTGTGCAAAGAGGGGAGAGATAGAGAGAAGAAGAAAGAATATTTTCTATCTAAGAGCGCAGACAAGAACTGTATGCTTCATCTTAATACATTATAAAGCATAGTTTTGTGGATGTATCCCTAGAGAGAGGGTGAACCATGTATATCTTGTCTCGTGTGTGTGATTGATGTTGTGTTCTTTTGCCTTGATATAATGTTATTGCATTATTGTGGTAGATCTAATAGATGTGTGGAATAGATATAATATGATAAGTGATATATGTGGGTTGTAGTGTTTTAGTGTTGGATCCACTTGATAGTTCCCTTGGTTGTAGACATCTATGTCCTGCAACCCCCCCATAGTTGCTTCGGGTGAGACTGCATCTACTTCGCAAGTGTAGCCGAAAGGGCTAGTAGTTAGGGCTTGTTGGTGCACTCTTGGAGCTGAACCCTGGGTCTGACCCCGTGCCAACAAATATTCTTGAGGGAATGTCAAGGTGGTTTCCATCAAAGACAGAAATTCAAAAGTGGATAGAGGATCAAGAGAAGGACTTCGTTGAAGCCCAGAACAGGAACCCTAATCTTAGTATAGAGGATTGGTTGGAGAGATATATATTTATTGATATACATGATATTTTCTTTGGAGGAATCCAACAGGAGCTATATGAGTGGTTAGCCAAGTTAGCAGATACCCAGTTTGAGATCAGATCTAGACCTCCTGTGGTTTGGACGTCAGCGCTGATCAAGAAGGTCAAGAGAGTTGATAACGTTGTGTCAAGAGAAGTAGATCACTGGTTTGATAGCACCATTGGAGGGTACATCACCGAGATTTTTGTTAACAGAGTAGAGTCATATAGCCAAGCCAAGAGATATTTCCTCAAGGGACCCAGATGAAAAATTTTACATTTTCTGAAGTTGAGAATCAAGATGTTATTGCATGAGAAGAACATCTTGAAGAAACAGTAGATTGGTCAGATTTGGAAAAAGCTAATGTTCAAAAGTTCGGACAGCAATAGCAACACGGAAGCTAGACATACGCGTAGTGGGAGAGCGTTCAGATAATTTCATCTTGCGAACTTATTCAAGCAAAACTACGGGGACGGGGGATTCTACAGTGGAGAAGAGGCAGACCTGACAGACGAAGAGCATTGAACCCACTAGGGCAGAGGAAGGGAAAGTTGAAGGACCTCGTCAGTACGAGCCAGAAACTTCAGGAACTGTGCAGACTGCTGAAGTAAGTACTATTAATCTCCATGTTGTTTCAGCAGCACTAAGCAATCAGAATAGTCACCAGAGTCCTCAGAGTACTATTACTAGTACCTCAGCATATAATCAGACAGGAAACCTAGGAAGATCTATGGCAGATGAGATGAGACCCTATCTTTAGGGGAGATGGGTCTGAAGACCCTGATCATCATTGGTTCCTATGTGAAGCCATTTGGAATATTAAGAATGTCACCAACAAAGCTGTTAAAAGAACCCAGTTTAGTACTACCCTAAGGGATCGCGCACTGAGCTAGTACATGAAGCTTGTCCAAGTACTTGCACAGCCTAAGTTGTTGAATCAGATCAAGAATGCATTGACTGTAGAATTCAAGAAACCCAAATCGGAGTCACAATGTATTACAGAGATGAAAGAGATCAAGAAGAAGATAGCCGAACCTGTTTGGGAATTTGATCAAAGATTCAAGACCTTAACAAGTCGATTGACTTTTCAAATCCTAGATGAGCATAACAAAGAGTGGTTCATTACTGCCCTTTTACCACACATCAGAGTTCCTCTGATGCAACAAAATATTTCTTCGCAAGATGGGGCATTGGAGATCTCCATGAAGATAGAATCAACCCCTATGGGAGAATCCAGCTCAGGTATGAGTCAAATCTTGAGTTAGCTAACTAGTTTGTCTCTACGGGTCGAAGATATGAAGAAAGACAAGGTAAAAGATAAAAGAGAAGACATCTGGTGTGTCAGATGCAGATCATAAGGCCATGATCAGAAACATTGTCCCCTATTCCATGAATACTTGGCCTCTAGAGCTCCGATCCCTTTGAAGCAAGTCACCTTACCCTGGTGCGAGGTATGTCGAAATAGACATCGCCCTGGTGAGTGCTATTATAAGAAAAAATATGTTCAGACACCCACAAATTTGTATTGCATGTTCTGTAAGTTTGTGGGACATGATGATAGGGATTGTAGGGCTTACGATCTCATGCATGAAAGGTCAAGAGACATATACAAAATTCAAGGTGAAGTACAGCAAGAAGGAAACACTATGCAGTACAACTCCCTGGGAAGGGAAAATTCAATCCTCGCAGTGGATTCAAAGGCAAGGACGAGGAGGAGGTATGGGTCGAGGCCGAGGATAGATCATCTGTTATAACTGCGCACAGCCAAGACACCTCACAATGGATTGTCAGAACCCTTGAACTACTTGCAACTATTGCAACTCTTTCGAACAAGTTATTGAGGAATGTTCAGCATTGTTGGCTAAGCTTCAGGAGAGACGAGGACCTTAGCAAAACCCGCAAGTGCAACTGATATATGTTGAACCTCACGGAGAAGACCCTAGATTCATTGTTATCACTAGAGGAGGCATTGTTACAGGAGAAGACAAATTGACCCAAGGAAAGACTACAGAAGACTCAGGAATTAGGAAAGCTGCAAAGAAGACCCAAACTTTTGATGCAAAGAAAGAAATACATATATTTTAGGAGGCAAGAAAAGCGTTCAAATCATACAGAGGCTCTTCATCAAAGAAATGGCCATAAGTAAGGGAATATGGGATGCCTCAGGCATTTGATCAGTCTACTTTGCCAAGAGAAGGAAAAGAGGTAAGCAAGCTCATGGAATTTCTATCTTCTTGTATTAAATTGATTAAGGATGAGAGCGTTGTAAAAGAACTACAAAATTTAATCAGACAGTATGAGCTAGGAAAGATAGACCCCTTACTGAATAGGTCAGTACACCAAATCTCTAAAAAGAGAAGGACAAATAAGGAATTACACTTGAATGCTCAAATAAGAGAATATGATACAGACTATGTGGTCCTCCACTTAGGGTCGGAGATCAATGTCATGACAAAGCAAACTTGGGCACTGATGGGAAAACCAAAGTTGATCTATTCCCCTATCAAGCTCAGGATGGATAATAAGAAAGCTGTCATCCCCTTTGGACGATTGGAGCATGTCCCTGTGGAAATCGATGAAATAAGAACGTTTGTAGATTTTGAGGTAATTGAGATAGTTGATGATAGCTCTCCTTACCCTGCACTGTTAGGAATTGATTGGGCTTTCAATAATTCCACTGTGGTTGATTTAAAGAAAAGATGTATGACTTTTGAAAGAGATGGCCTTAGGGTCATTGCACCCTTAGATCCAGATGAAGGTCAGCGATACACAGAACCCATCATAGAAGAAGACCGCACATATGAGCTGGAAAACATATACAAATTAACACCCAGACAGTAGGATTACATTAATCCTACGGCCAATGGAAAACTAAGTTGGTGAAGTGACAGTGCATGTTCATCAAACTCAGAAGAAGAACTGGAGAACTGGCAGAATAAAATGTATAAAGTATCTACAAGAAGATGTGATATATTAACCAGAGAAGTTCACTGGATCGGCACAACAGTAAGTAACTTACCCACCTTTGATGGTCTGAATCCTTTAGAAACCTTTTTGTCAGACTTTGAAGAAAGTGTGCCAATGCAACAAATATTGTTGGCAATGGATGAGGCCCTGAAAGCAACCCCAGAAAGATGGTGGGGGACACACAAAAACAACATTACAGAATGGGTACAATGTCATACATTGATGACAGTGTGGTTCTCAGCACAAGTAGAAGGTTGCAAAGTTCGATACACAGGTCGAAGCTGCCCTAAGGACCATGTGAGAAGTTTCAAAGAAGCCTGGAGCAACATTCCTCAAGAGCAGTGGGTGCACAAATTCATTAACACACTGGACACAACACCTATCAACTAGTACCTTCAAGCAGAGTTGTGCCTCATCACTACAAATTGGGAAGGTATGACTCAAAATTTTGTACCACCTTCGTATTTGAAAGTCAATATCCTTCAGTAGATCAAGCATTATAGATTGTCGAACAGAAAGTATTTGAGGAGGCCTCTAGCCTCCCTTTAGATCAAGAAGAGGACGAATGGACTGCGCCTCTCTAGAAACTACAACGCTCTTACAACATCAATGCTGATGAAGAAGATGATCCAAGAAAGGTGAACATTGCATAAATAGAATGCCAAAGAGATGTGGAAGGACTAGGAGTTGAGATACCATTCATTGGACAGCCAATCAAGATTAGGAAATTCAATATTGGAACAGAACAGACATCGAAGCTTGCAAATGTTGGAGATTATTGGGATGCTGCCACTATTGACAAGATTATAGAATTACTGCATAAATATCAGGACTTGTTTTCAGCCAAGTTCACTGATATGAAGGGAATTAAAGGGCCTATGGGAGATATGAGGATCCCTTTGAAACCAGATGCAAGACCAGTCAAATAGAGACCCTACAAATTAAACCCTAAATATAAGGAGAAAGTGAAAATTGAGCTCGACAAAATGCTGGAAGAAGGGATTATAGAACATGTCAAAGAATCAGAATGGATTAGCCCTATGGTGGTGTAACACAAGAAGACAGGAGAGATCAGGATATATGTAGATCTCAGGAAGCCAAATGATGCTTGTTTGCATGACCCCTTCCCTACACCATTCACTGACGAAGTGTTAGATAATGTGGGAGGCCAGGAGGTATACTCTTTTACAGACGGATTCTCGAGATACCATCAAATCCGGATTGCCAAGGAAGATCGCCACAAGACCACATTTGAAACAGAATGGGGATCCTATCAGTATACAGTGATGCCATTTGGATTGAAGAATTCCCCAGCCATATTTTCCAGGGTGGTGGTTGAAGCATTCAAGGAGTTTCTACATAAATTTCTAGAAGCATATTTTGATGGTTGGACTGTTTTTAGTTTATTGAAAAATCATATTGAATGTCTAAGGCTAATGTTGTACAAATGCAGGCAATGTCAAATTGCCTTGAATCTGAATAAATGCATCTTCTTCTCACCATTTGGAGTTTTGTTAGTTCATATTGTATGCAAGAAGGGATTGATAGTCGATCCATCTAAAATTTCCATTATAGTTGATCTACCCCCTCCTACTTCATTCAAACAATTGCGCATTGTGTTGGGACATACTGGATACTATAGGAAATTCATTAAAGGATATGCTCAAATTACAGCACCAATGGAGAATCTTTTGAAGAAAGACTATTAGTTTAGTTGGACAGACGAGTGTCAGCAGAGCTTCGACACATTGAAACAGAAAATGGTTACTGCGCCTATTCTGGTCTTCCCAGATTGGAGCAAGGAGTTTCATGTGCATGTCGATGCATCTTCTATTGCCTTAGGAGCAGTGCTAGCACAACCTGGGGAAGGATATATTGACCATTTGTTAGCCTTTGCCAACAGGAAGCTATCAACTGCTGAGATATTTTACACCACTACCGAGCGAGAGGGGTTATCCATGGTGTATGCATTGCAGAAATTTCGCCACTACTTGTTGGGAGGACACTTTAAAATGTTTATTGATCACTCAGTGCTGAAATACCTAGTCAACAAGCTAGTGTTTGGGGGGAGAATATGCATATGGCTTATGCTATTTCATGAATATGACTTTGAGATCATAGTAAAGCCATGAAGAATGAACAAAGGTATTGACCACTTGTCGAGGTTGGAACATGGAGAAGAGCCCACTATTTTGGAGGATACATTGGTGGACGCATAGTTGTTGGCCATTAGAAATATTGATGACCACTTCGCAGAAACAATCCAGTTCATGTTAACGGGAATGGCACCTAGTGAGTATACAATTCTCCGGAATAAATGGTTAGTAGTTCGCGCTATAGAATTTTCACTTATAGATGGACAGTTATATAAGATGGGACCTGATGAGATATTGAGAAGATGTGTTATGGAGGAAGAGAGACCATTGATCCTCGCAGAAGCTCATGAAGGCATCGCAGGAGGACATTACGCAGGGAAAGAAACTGTGCAAAAGGTTCTTAGAGTTGGCCTTTAGTGGCCTACCTTACACAAAGATGCTAAAGACTATTACAGAGCCTGTGATGTATGCCAAAGAGTTGGGAAACCATCTAGAAGAGATGAAATTCCATTAGCACCAAAGTTGACCCTACAAGCATTCGAGAAATAGGCCATTGACTTCGTGGGACCTATAAACCCACAAGGAAGGCGCACAGGAGCAAGGTACATAATTACAGCAATAGAGTACTTGACCAGATGGGCTGAAGCAAGAGAAGCTAAGGAATGTAGTGCAACTACAGTTGCATGCTTCATATTTGATGACATCATAACTAGGTTTAGATGCCCAAAGATCCTTATGAGTGATCAAGGCACACATTTCATAAATAAAACAATTGAAGCCCTGACTGAGGAATTTGTTGTCTGCCATCAAAAGAGAATGCCTTACCATCCACAAGCAAATGGGACAATGGAAGCATTCAATAATATCTTGGAAACAACGTTGACGAAGATTTGCAGTGTGAACAGGGATGAATGGGAATTAAGAGTACCAGCAGTACTATGGGCCTACCGAACCACTTGCAAGAAGATAACAATGTAGACCCCTTTTAAGTTGGTATACGGTCTCGAAGCCGTTGTCCCAATGGAATACCTGGTACCAAGCTTAAGAATTGTTGCCTTTATAGATATGGATGACACTGGAATTGTTCAAGAAAGGCTTGCACAGTTGGTCGAACTTGAAGAAGACAGATTTATTGCAGGATTTCATCAGCAAGTACAGAAGGAAAGAGAGAAGGCCTATCATGACAGGCACATCAAGAAGAAGGAATTCAAGCAAGGTGATCTAGTATTGATATATGACAGTAAGTTCATAAGGCATCCTGGGAAGTTTTGAACGCATTGGCTCGGGCCATATGAGATCGCGTATGTTACAGAAGGAGGAGTTGTGTAGTTTAATACCTTGAAGGGAGAATGGAAGGAAGGATTAGTGAATGGGAGCTGACTGAAGTTGTACTATGACAACCAGTTGCCTCACAGCTCCAAGTAATGGCATAAGGAAAAGGTTCTAGGTACCAGGTTCAGTTGAAACTAGGTACCATACACAGAAAAGATAGTCTGCACACGGAAGGAGAGGAGGCATAGAGCAGAAAGAAAAGGCTGCACTTCGCAGTCTGAAGTCGAAGTAAAACAGAAAGGTCATATCTGAAGATCCTCGAGATGAGTCATAGGTGAGTGTTGGGGGCATGTTGGGCCTTGGTTATGGAAATAAGTGAAGATCAAGGAAGAAAATGCAAAATGTGAACTGCACGGAAGACACAGTGACTGTTACTGGGTTGAAGTGAGCAAAAGAGAAGAAAATATGGAGCGAAGTAAAAGGAATCAAGTCGTTGGATGAGGAGATTGAGGATGAAAAATCAGCAAGAAAGAAGGATTGTGGACAACACAACAAGTGGAAAAATCCATCGTTGGATGCTTTGGATCATCGCGCGAGAAGGAAGGAAAGACAAGCTGGTGAAGCCCTAAAAACACAGGTCAAGTTGACCTAGGGTTTTGACACCTAGGTTTCGGCCTAAGGATGTCGATGAATGATTGTAATGTATAAATAGAGGTCAAGAGGACCTGGGATGGGTTGTTTTCATTGTTGTTACTATTGTTGGTATTGTGATTGTTTTTGTGTGATCGAGTGAGTAACACTGTGGGAGAGAGAAGTGGTGAGTACGAGAGCCTTCTGTATTGTAAGATCTTTAGTTGGGTGTGAAGATCATCCCTACAGACCCAGCTGCAGGGAGGGGAGAGATAGAGAGAAGAAGAAAGAAAATCTGCTAGCTAAGAGCGCAGACAAGAATTGTATGCTTCATCTTAATACATTATAAAGCACAGTTCTATGGATGTATCCCTAGAGAGAGGGTTAAACACGTATATCTTGTCTCGTGTGAGTGATTGATGTTGTGTTCTTTTGCCTTGATATATTGTTATTGCATTATTGTGGTAGATCTGATAGATGTGTGGAATAGATATAAGTTGATAAGTGATATATGTAGGCTGTATTGTTCTAGTGTTGGATCCACTTGATAGTTTCCTTGGTTGTAGACATATTTTTCCTGCAACCCCCCCATAGCTTCTTCGGGTGAGACTGCATCTGCTTCGCAAGTGTAGCCAAAAGGGCCAGTAGTTTGGGCTTGTTGGTGCGCTCTTGGAGCTAAACCCTAGGTCTGCCCCCATGCCAACACATCACCAGGGTGACCAAAATAATGTGTAACAGAATGCCCCCCAAAGTATGAGGTTGGAATCTATGACAGTTGAAATACTTTGTAGAACGTGTGTGTGTGTCAGAAACAAGGAGCACACCAATCGGGAGCCTGCAAACAACCAAGCATCTGCGCAATATTATACAATTTCTGAGGTAGGAATTCCCATCCTCAGACTACAAATGAGTTAAACCATAAATGTCAGTCATGGCCACCAATCATACACTGTGGATCCATGTCATCAAGATTCTACATAGCCACTAGGAATACACTGTGGATCTATGCTCTAGAAAACACAAATTTGGACATAGCCATGAGATATACAAAGTGGATCTATGTGTCAATACAAATCATAAATATTCCATCGCAACCTGGACCAAAATGATGAGATCCAGGGTCTTCAATCCCTTCGTCTGTGAGTATGAATCTAGCCATGCGATTACAGGTGTTGAAGTCAAACATGGTAGAAACCACTTGATTACCGGTCATTGATGAAAACCATTAACAAGTGCGAGGGAAATCACCATTGATGTGAAAGACTCCCAAGGTACCTCAGTACAATCTATCGAATGTGAATAAATGAGTTGAAGTCAAACACTCGATAGAATCTCTCGATCAGGGACCAATGATGTGAATCCACTGTCGAAAGCGAAGAAACCTGCCATTGAGGCATGCAGGCTCTAAGGTACTAAATGATTTCTAAGTCTTATTCCCATATTATGAGTTGAAGTCGACAGGAAAAGACTCATCACAGGAGGACCTTGATGTAACCCCCATCAATGACGTGAAATAAGTAACAGATTTAGGGTATATCAAAGTATGAAAATGATTTGAAACTAACACAGGGAAGGCCAACATGGTAAGAATTGATAACTGCAGATGGTCGACTCGATAGAAGGCTTGTGCAAGGTTGGAATTCTCTTGAACATATGAACGACACGATAATGGTCTTGGAAGCATTGACTCAAAGACGACCCAAGATATGAACTTGCATAAGGTCAAACGAGAGAAAAATGACTATCCCAAGCCGGGTTCAATGACGAAGGGGGTTTCATGTTGAAGAGCGACTATTACTACCACTAAACACAAATATAGAGACATATTTCTTTCCCAAATTTTCCCCCACCATTTCTGACAAGTACCTCTTTATTTTTATGCAATCTTGAGGAGGAGAACATATGCTTGTTGATGTAAGATCATCCTTTGGATGAGTCCCTCGGAGTATGTTTAACGAACCCTAAGAAGGAGTGGTTTGGTCCCATATGGGTCTTTCGATGTTTGTTTAACGAGTCCAAAGATAGAGACTCAGGGTTTTTCATGTTTAGAGAGTCTGAAAAACACTTAAAGAGAACTCTCTCAATTCCTTTTTCATAAAGTAGTTCGATGAGACCGAAAAAGTGATAAACTATCACCCATCAAACGTTTTCTTCAAATACTTTTACGAGCGTGAAAAAGAACAAGGTCGCTCGGCAATATTTTCGTTTTTATGGAGCGTGAAAAGAGCTTAAAGGATACTCCATGAGCTTCATTTTTTTTGTGTTGCCATGACGAGTACGAAAAGATGACAAAAGTATACTTGGTTGCATTCTCATCGATTTTCGAGCATGAGAACGAGCAAAGACTAGGCTCGAGGTTTTTCTGAAAAAACCTTAAAAAGTACTTGTACATGTGACAAATAGAAAAACAAATCAAGAAAAATATATGTATTTCATTGTTCAAGATCCTAGTTCTTCCATCTGCGAGAAAAAAAAACACTCACGAGACCATTAGACATTTAGGTTTTGTAGAAAATGCATAAAATAATATTAAATATTAATAGAAAAAGTAAAAAATGAAATAAATATAGGTAAAATCTCTTTTTTACTATTTCATTTGTATTTTGCCTAAAACTTGCCTAGAAACCCTATTTTTACTTCAGACTTCGGTTGTCTATTGCGAGAGGTACGGGCGACCATTCAACTAATGGATTCTACCAAAACGGTAATCTCTTTATCCTCTTGCTTTTCAATGGATTAAATTTCATTTTTATTGGTGTAAAATTGAGTTTTGAGTTGAGTTTTAGGCCGGTAGGTGCACGCTGGGGTCGCCGCAGGTGAGCTATATCAGGACCTGCGGAAACCTATCCCATGGTTCACCTGCAAAAACCCCGCACTATGTTTAATACTCCACCTGCGGCGGCCAAAAATCAATTTTTCTTCATACGCGTTTAGCCAATAAAAACTTTTCAAAGCAGCAAATGAGGATGCTGATTTCCCTTTATTGTCCCAATGCACTTTTTTGATTATCAAAATGATGGAGTGGAGGGAGAGGGAACACGAAGATGATGATTTCATTTATTTGAATGACCCGGGCACTGTAAATTCCTTCCGACAGTGTGGGTTACTGAAATTCTTTAAAATCCAGGGCATGAGGGCCCAAATGAGATTACTGGAGTATCTAGTCCACATGTGGGATGTGGACCAGCAGGTGTTTCATGTGGGTGCCCACATATTGTCCTTAGATATCGAAGATATCTATTTCTTGACAGTATTATCTCATCATGGATCTCATGTGACCTTGACAGGAGGCAAAGGTGGTGGTCTACCAATGAGTGAGTATCTTCGTCAATACTCTGATCCCGAGGTAGAGAGACGCAAGGGCAAAGTTGCCATCAGGGGTGTCCAGGATTTACCCCTCTGGACTATTATTTTGACCATTTCACGTATGGAAAGGAGTGCATCTCCTCACATGGCCCTCCAAAGTTACTTTCAATATGCAGTGGAGTGCATGAAGCCTCGGGTTTTTAACTGGAGTGACGGAGTTCTTCGTAGCATGAAGACAGAACTGACAAAATGCAAAAGAGGGGACCTGAAACAATTTGGATATGGGTATATATTAGTGTCTTTCTTCCTAGAGAGAGTCCCCCATTTATGTTTACAAGTAGAGTGGGGCATACCGGCTCCACGAGACCCAAGGATGAAGAGGTGGTGCGACCTCATGGCCCGGCATGTGGCGGGCCCCATCGTGAAGTATAATGATATATTTTTTGACTAGTTGAGGCCTCAACTTATGATTGTAGATAATTATGCATACATCGGGTTGGATTTCAGAGGCAACCCCGACTTGGTTCTACCTGAGGGCTTTCAGTGGGGAGATCTAGGTAAGAAATACATTTTGTTTTTATGATTTTTTTGTGAATTTTGAAATATAAAATGTTTTTTATGCTTTCAATCCAATGACTAATCAAAACATTTTGACAATGCAGATGTAGGGCCACACCGGCCTCTGAGTACATCCCCTATTCAAAGATGAGGGAAGCAGTCGTGGTAGCAGGATGGGATGTTGGTGACTATGAGGCGGTCGAGCAGAACCTAGAGGGATTGACAGAAGATATCCCGGACATCTCCATGGATAAGATTCTGAGGCGTTATCAGCGCCATACTGTGGGCATATCTGGTTCACTTAGTCAACTACTTCGTAGGGTAGAACGGGAAGTAGTGTTCTACCATGAACAACATCCTTGATGTTATTTTGTATATGAAGCCAAGTGCTTCTCATTTTGATATTTTTGGTCTTTGGACGAAAACACCTTTTTGTAAAACACTTTTATCGTTATATATATACATGAAGCTTCTACCGGCTTACTTGCTTTAATGTGAATTGTGGTTGGATTTACATGTGTCTCAAATGTCTATCTAACAAATAATTAGCTAATGCATCTGTTAATGTATTTGGACATCTAGGAATATGTTGATATTTAATGTAATCAAAGTAACGTTCCAAGAGGCGAATTCGTAGATATACCCGTAACAAAGTAGGACTTTGGATAGCATAGACATTACTTAACTGTAGTACCACTAACTGCGAATCAAGTCATACAACAAGGTGACGGATTCCAAGTGAAATAGCATCGGTCAACAATTCGATGACTGCACTATATTCTGTGATATTTTTAGTTGCACGATCGAGGCAGACACCGTGTAGACTGATTAACTCGTTCATAGGTGCATAGATTTCCCAAGCAGCGGATGCTAAGTTATGAGTACTATGACTAGCACCATCGACGAAGCCAATGTAGGGTAGCGAAGGCACCGACATATGGAAACCAAGCACAATGCAAGGTAAGCAGCTGGGGGTTGAAACCAAAATAACGAAAAAGCACACAAAAGTAGCACACAATAGTATGATACAATAAAAATACAATAACTCATGCAAAGATGGTCTAAGCATAGTAATTCTTTAAGTAAATCCCATTCCTAGGCTCACTCAAAGGAATGCCATCATAATCCACTAACTCATAAGCTCCCTTCTCCAACACCCGTTTGACAATATAAGGACCTCGCCACATAGCCTCGAATTTTTTGGCCCCTAGTAAATCATGATCTTGTTCATAGAGAAGAACTAGATCACCTTCAGAGAAAACACATGGTTTGACATGCTTGTCGTATTGGGCTTTGACATGCTTTTTCTGGGCTTCAATAACTAGGGTGGAATCACGACGGGTTTCATCTAATTGCATCAGGTACAATAAACGTTCCTCTTGGGCAGATGTGTTGGGGAGAAGTTCAACGACTAGCTTCAAAGATGGTATCTCACATTCAATCGATAGGATAGATTCGATACCATACACTAATTGGAAAGGTGTAAACCCCGTGGTAGACTTTACAGATGTATGATAGGCCCATAATGTTGAAAACAACATCGTGTGCCAACTTTTCTTGTGAATTCCTATTATCTGTCGAAGCATAGTGAGAAGAACTTTGTTTATCGCTTCAACCTGGCCATTGGCCTGTGGATATTAGGGGGTTTATTTTTCATGCCAAAGACCCAACTTTTCAGTAAGCTCAGACATCATAAAGTTTTGAAAATGGCTACTGTGATCAGTAACGATAGCTTGTGGGATTCCAGTTCGAGTGATGATATGATTGAATATGAAAAGTGTTGCAGTTTTTCCGGTGTTATCGAATGTAGGCATCACCTCGGCCCATTTAGTGAAATAATCCACAGCTACGATGATGTATCCATTCCCCCCAACCGAGTGAGGGTTACATGTCATGAAGTCAATGCCCCATTTTTCGAAAGGACCAACGGAAACTACATGGTGTAAAGGAGCGGGATGAGATATTATTTTATTATTATATGTTTGACAGGCATGACACTTCTGGACAGCAGTAATACAGTCTTTAAGAAAAGAAGGCCAAAAGTACCCTGCTTGTAAGATCTTTTGGGCAGTGGCATACCCAGACATATGACCACCACATGCTCCAGAGTGGCAGTCATTCAAATCTTTCTCAGCCTCATCATAGGTTAGACAGCGTCGGAAAATAGAGTCAACACCACGGCGATAAAGAGTGTCACCGAGAATTATGTATTGATGGGCTTGATACCGCATATGACGATGGTCTATGATAGAAAGGTCGGGCTGAAAAGTTTGAGTCTGGAGATAGATGATAATATCTTCGTACCAAAAATCATCAAAACTGATTAGAAAAAGGGATTCATCAGGCAAGGAATCCTCTATCATGTTTTTTGTCTCAGTGGAGGGAAGGTCACATATCAGTTTGGAGAAAACCAATGATTTCTTAGACTTAGCGCGTTCAAAATCTAAGTCAAACTACTGGAGAATCACAATCCATTTGGAGTACTTTCCCCCTAGAAATTGGTGTGTAAGGATATGTTGCATAGGGTTGCAATCGGAAATGACAGTGGTTCTGTGCAATAGGATGTAGTGACGGAAACGTTGGACAGCTTGAACAACTGCCAAGGCTAGTTTTTCCACATGTAGGTATTTGGCTTCGGTAGTCGTGAGACTCCGAATAAAATAATAAATTACATGTTCGTCGTGTGAATCATCTTCTTGGACTAAAACCATGGCAATGGTAGAGTCCATAGCGGCGAGGTAGAGGAAATAGTCTCAACTATAATCAGGTGGGAAAAGCAGGGGTGTACGGGTTAGGGAAAGTTTCAAAGCTTAGAAGACTTTGTTGTCAGTTTCATCCCATATGAACTCGTAACCCTTCTTCAATAGTCGATTAAATCCTAACATTAACTCAGTGTAATTGGGGATGAATCAACGCAAAAAAAAATCCTTCCCTTGCAAACTTTGAAGCTGGAGAAGTGTAGAAGGAGGAGGTAGATTAAGGATGGCCTCAACCTTCAAAGGGTCCACCCTAATTCCATGAAGTGACACAATAAAACCCAGAAGTCGGCTAGACTCCACACAAAAAACACATTTATGTGGGTTTAAACGTATACGATAGTAATGACAGCGAATGAAAATGGCTCGGAGATGGGCCAGGTGATCTTGGCGGCGCATGGAATGGGTCGGTAGATCATCGAGATATGGTTGTACGATGTGTTTTATATCGTGAAAAGAATAAGACATAGCGCATTGAAAATTCGCTCCAGCGTTCTTTAAACTAAAAGGCAGTTTCCAATAGGCAAAGGTACCTTAAGGACAGATGAAAGCGGTCTTGTGTTGATCCGCGGGCAAAATATTAATCTGATTATAGATGGAGAAATTGTCCATTAAAGAGAATATTTCACTCTTGATGCAATCGTCCACAATCTGGTCAACGAAGGGGGTTGGATAATTGTCCTTGGGACAAGCTTTATTAATATCCCTATAATCAACACATACACAGATCGTGCCTTGTTTTTTATTGACCGGAACTAGATTTGATACCCAATCGTTTAAAACCACAGGATAGATAAAGTCGGCTTTAAGAAGTTTTTATACTTCGATCTTGATAGCGGCGGCTTTACGAGGGTGGATTGGGCAAAGTCTATGCCAGACGGGTTTAGCATCCAAGTAGGTCTTAATTTCATGCACAACGTAATCGGGGTCAATAGCTGGCATCTCTTCGTAGCTCCAAGCGAAAACGTCACGGAATTCTTGAAAAATAACTTTATAAGTGACGACTTCATCATCGGAACATACGGCTCCAATGTGAACATTTTCAACAAATCCAGGTTTAATGGATATGTCAAGAGGAATGGTGGGTGAAATATTACTCAAGTTCCCTTCATAAATCACATCGTGTGTTGACTCGGGAACAGAGGAAATGACAACAACAGTCAATGGAGTCGAAATCTGTTGGTAACTCTCTATGGTGTGTTGCTCCAGGAAGAGGATGGAATGATGATTTCCATCGTCCCATGGGGTATCTTCTGTATACATAACCGACATGATAATTTCATCCATAGGAAAGATGACGTGAAACAGATCGGGATATGAATCACCAAGAGAGGGAGTAGAAGGGGTTGTCGATTGAATGGCTTGATAAGCGGATTCAACCGAACTTAAAGGCATTTATTCGCCATAGCAAAGATAATCACCAAGATTGGGAACTATCCACGAGTCATAAGACGTGGGGGTTTCGCGGATGGAGGTGGAAATCATGTTGATCGAGGCGACAAAAGGAGGTGGAACATCGGGTGGTGGTATTGGGAAGGTACCCATTAGAGTGGAATATTTCAGGAGACCCACACCGACATTCTCGTACCCAGGAGGTGTCTTTGAGATAAATGTCATGTTGCTTGTACGGGAATCAAAGTTGAAGAAGGCCAGTTGGTCAACCGTAACAACTTTCCCTTGATGTGGGAAACATATTACATGGAAAAGGGTTGACATGATGACACGTATGGAATCATTCTAGCTACGGCCAAGTAAGAGGTTATAGTCAAGAGGTGCATCAAAGACCTCGACCTCTACGTTGACCGACTTGCCTTCCAACGTAATAGACAACAAGGGAAGAACACTACAGGGCTTAAAACCAGAACCATTGAAAGCCTTAAGTGTATTGTGTGATTCGGTGAGGGGGGGAGAGCCAATGGCTTTCCAGCAAGCAACAGACATGATGCACTTTGAGGTGCCCTCGTCAATAACGGTTCTACATATGTTCTTGTTTTCGACAACAACTTGAATCTAAAACGCTAACTGAGGAGGTAACCTTGGAATGTGATCTTCCAAGTCAAAGATTATTGAATTCGTATCTGTGGGATCAATTCCATCGATGGCCTTTAATAGTGCCTTCTGTTGAGCAGGACAAATTTGAAGGACTTCGAGAGCTGACATCGCAAAGGGTGTTTGCGCAATATCTTCTACAATACTATAGTTTTGAGCAACACGTGCATGAGCATTGAAGGCATACTTTTGAACAACGCCCTTTGGAGGAGGGCGGAGAATTGTATCGGGACTCGGTCATTTGAGATGAAGAGTATCATTGAGAGGTGAAGTTGAAGGAGGTGGTTGAACCAATGAAGGTGGTAAATCGTCAACTTTCTCCTTTGAAGGAGAATTATCTTTAGCTCGAGTGGTGATGGCAACACCGTTCTTGGTAGAATTACCAGTACACATAAGGACATATCAAGTGGTGGAAGGAGAGGGTTGGTCATGGATGACCAATTGAGATTGTTGTTGAGAAGGGAAAGGTTGTGATAAAATGATAGGTGTGGTAGGTTTTTCAGTCCCTTGAAGGAACTTAATGACCTCAGCGTGTCTTGGACAGTCTTTCGTGTAGTGATCATCACCACAGATAAGGCAAAGATATCGAGGTTTATGCTTATCCTTATCATCAACAAACTAGGTCTTGGGTTTATTAGATTGTGGATAATTATTTCTATCCTCCTTATTCTTGTCCTTTCCTTTTTTAGACTTATTTTTTTCCAGCAGGGGTGGATTGAACAGAGTTAACCTCAAAAGCTTTGTCGGTGGAAGCAGTAGGAGTCAGAGCATTTCGAACATTAGAAGCAGGAGATTTTGGATTGGTGTGAGTGGTCGACGTGGATTTAGCATCAACATGGAAGGTGCCAATCACACCATCAGCAGCATGAGAAGTTGTTGGGGTTGTTCAGGTAGCAGTGGTAGAAGGGCGAGGAGCATCAGGGAGAAAGTCGTAAAGAGTGCTCGTTTGCGAATAAATGAGATCTAGGTATTGAGTGTGACTAATTGTCTTCTCTTCAGTGACAACACCACCCATGGAAATATCACGGGATATTTTATTCACAAATGATTTAATGAACCATTTAGCCAATAACTAATCAGGAAGGTCGAGTTTGATCAAACGTCATCTTCGTCTCCACTCATGGATATGATCAAAAATATGAGTGGCCGAAGATTTCTTAAATGAACTCAAAATCTCGGTTCATGTCTCGTAGCGGATAGGCAATTCGTAATGTGTGAGAAAATCCATGGCAAGGGTGTTGAATTCATTAAAGAAACCTCCCGGTAATTTTATATACCACTTTGCAGCTGAACCCATGAGAGTTCGTTGAAAGAGACATAACCTAATGGAGTCATCCATCAAAGAGTTGGATGAGCACCAAAGGTGAAAATTCATGACATGGTTGTTTGGGTCTTCTCCCGGTTTACCATCAAATTTGGGAATGTCGGATGGTAACTTGGATGGGATGACAGGCCAATGGGGAGAATGTAAGATATGATCATTCAAGATTCTAGACAAATCGGGTAGATCCAAAATGGCGAGAAAAGGAAGTTGTCTATTCACTTGAGGGTACTGGTGACTTTGGGAAGGAAGTTTCATCGGTATACCACTAGGACCGTAAGAAATATGTATGTACGTGGAGTGTCCTGAAAGATTTGGTTGAGGATGTGGAGACATGTAGCCCATAGGGTTGGGTTGGTTGGAAATGTTCCCTTGAAAAGGGACACTAGACTGAATGTGTGGACCCCAAGTGGAACCCAAAGAACCTGGATATGGTTGGCCCGAGTGAGGGGGTATAAAAGGGTTGCTTTGAGGTTGTTTCCCCCCAAATGATTGTGGATTTACTTGGGCAAGTAGATTCCACGGGTGGGATAGTGATCTGGATGTGTTTTGTCCATATAGTGGGTTATAGAGTCCAACCTGAGGTTGTCCTCCAAGTGGAAGGTACCCCCCAATGTTAAATTTCCCTCCAACGGGAATCTGGTAACCAGAAGTGAATGGATGATGGGTTCTTCCAATTGGATTGGATCCACTAAGGATAGATCCCCAGGGAAAAGGTGGACAAGACCCTCCGGAGATGACCTGGGAAGGTGTAAGAACAAAACCGGTAGCAGCATTATACCCATGTGGAACAAAAAGTCCAGAAACTTTGTGTGGGACCTGGGTAGGGATAGCAGTGGAAGGATTCAAAGTGCGATACCCAGGAGGAAGTGACGCGATAGGTCTAGATGAGAGTGGTGTACCAATGGGAGCTTGGCTAACCACCACATTCCCGGTAGGAATAGTCGCAATGTGCGGGACCATAGTAGAATGGGCCATCTGGAGAGAAAATTTGGAACTAGGACCAAGGAAATATGTGTTTGGAATGACAGTGATATGGCTGGTTGCACCAGAAAAGTGGTTTGGTGGCACCGTGTAAGTAGCAGACACTGTGGGTATTTGTGATACGACAGGTATATCAGCACCTACCCCTGAGCCGTAAAGGTCCCGCACCATGCGAGGCGGGCTTCTAAATATGTCAGTAGTCCAAAGAGGATCCCCAACTCCAGGGACTGAATGGGGTCCAGTCAGTATTCCAGAAGTGTCAAAAACAAGTTTTCCAGATGAATTTAGCCATAGAATACATCTCTCGTATCCAGGAGGAATGCAGAAAGCCTCTAGAGAATCAGAAACAATTCAGAAACTTTCTAAAGAGGCGGAACCTTCCTCTTGTGAGGTTACAGTATCCTGGACCTCGCTCTGTTGAGGAGAGCCCTCCGGTGACTGAGGGGGTAGAGGGAGGTAATCCTCCATATTTTCAGGAGGAATTCCCTGGACCCTACGCAAACGGCGTGGAGGGTCGATGTTGGCCGAGCCAAATATTTTACGCAAAAAATCTATGGCCAACTACGAAAACAAACATCACTCACTAATAAAATCTAGGAATCAAACCAAGCAAACAAACCTTCTTGTTTTGAAGTCACTAGTTGGTGATGAAATCCAACGTCGTGAAGTCAAGACAAGAAGGGGCTAGGACAGAGCGGGTAGAAAAGTTGTGTTGACGACCTACTTAACGGACTTACACCCTGGTGCATGCTCCCATGCATAATCGTGGGTATACCCTCCAAGGAGCCTAATTGAGTCTGGCCAATGTCGATTCCAGGTACCATGAAGACTTGCCCCTCCACAGTCATCTCGTGTAAGTCCCTAAAAAGATAGGCAACTGAGGCTACCAAGAACAACAGTGATGCATGGGGAAATAGTCGACAGTCTGATCCATGTGCAAAGACAAGGTATCTAGCCCGAAATCAACTTGAGAGGCTTCCACTCATCATTGTGGGTATACCTTCAAGCGACCCCCATAATACGCGTAACCTCTACACCAAGACCAACAAAGAAGTGTGAGTAACTCTGCCAGTCTCAATGCGACCTCAGGTTTGACCCTTATGTGAGAAGGGCTTCCCAGGACAAAATGTTGCAAATGGATTTGAATACTCCCTATCACAAGATGTTATTGTGTGTTTTGTGCTTTGGAGAGTGTGTCTCACAGCCTATCCCAAAGCGCTAGCCTAACTAATGTTGGTGTAAAAGATCCCTAGAAAATAAAAGTTACTAGTTAAATTTTTAAATTACACAATGTTTTTTAGAGGTTTTTGTTTACTCAAGAGGGAGATGGAGATGAAACAAATGTTGTGAGAGACCTCGACCCAATAATATGCAAATAGATATGAATGATGCAATCTTTCGTTCAATGAATAATATCTACAATAGGGAGAATATATCTTTCCAGAAACATGAAAGCTACGAAATATAATTTCTTTTCTTTAATGAACTACAATTCCAAACAATCATAAACAATGAAATTTCTCAATTTGTTCTCTTTAAGTTTTGAATGCAAAAAAAAAATTATGAATGATTACTTAAAAAGAATGAATGACTTTAATTTTCCTTTCAAGAACCAAATCTAAGGTATACTAAAAAAAGGAAATGTAATCAAAGCAAAGAGATACACTCAACAGAAACCCAAATCAAACTTTCAATGAAGATAAAAACAAAGATGACAAGAAAGTGTTTATCAAATGCAAACAAGCAATAGCTTTCAAATCAACAAGCAATCCAAAAAATGTAAAGTAATCCAAAACTTCACTCAGACGAAAGACTTTTAATCAATCAAGCACCTAGATCTACAATCAGAGATTATATCCTTGTTGATAAAAGTCAAGAAGCAAAAAACTTACAAAATGATAATGAAGGGTTTGCAATCTTTGAAAACCAATCAAAAAGCAAGTTTTAAATTAAGCAACCAATCAAATACCGACCTCAAAAGTTCCCCCCAGGTGATCAAGGCAAAACTGGTCATCAAAAGACAATCAAGACCCAATCCAAAAAAAATTGCAAACACCGTCGCAGACCAACAGTAGGTTACAGTGTGTACATCACCAGTTTCCGCAGGCTAGCAATGGGTAGGGTGCGAAAAGTCCACACTGGCCTAAACAGTTAAGGTGCGACAATCTAAAGTTTCCGCAGGTGACATATAGAGTATAATGAGGAAACGTATGTAAACACAAGAAAATTGGAAAGAGGGTAAAGAAATTTAGGAAACTTCCAAGGCCAAAGAGTCTAGATTAATCCCTTACAGACTCAGGGACTGAAATAGAATGAAAAGAGATAGGCTAAGGGAAAATGGACAGCAAAAAATCAAAAACAGATCTTATCCCTGGCGGAGTTGCCAATTTTGTTATTGGATATATCGGTAAATGCGAACATAAACTGATCTACCTAGATCCACCTAGATATAGAACAAAACAAGACAGGACATGGCGCTTTCCCTAAGCTCTAATCATTGAATCTACCATCAAATAAAGGATGACTAACATACCTTTGAATATCGCTTCCTTATGTCTTTGTTGTCCCTGCTTCTCTCCGGTGCTCTTGTGTTATTGATCCTGCAATGAAACACAAAACAACCAAAGTGAAAGCAATAATAGTATATTCAATGAAGACTTATACATTTGATCAAGGAATCATGTAATAAAATGAGAATGATTTTATGGGAAAGAAACATGTCACTGTATTATATTAAGAGAAAGTGGAAGATACAACCAAACTGCCTTTATGTTGCTAAGTTCCCTTTCGATGGCCCTTGTTCTTGACACACACACTTGCCCCAAGCTTGCATGAAGATGATCCACAATAACTTGATAAGATGAGATGAAGCCTTCAAGCATCTGATATAGAGTACCTCACACAATTCACAGCCTATTCAACCTTAATCATTCCTTACTTTCTCTTACTTACTTAATTCTTAACCTTTTCCATGATAAATCCATCATTATATAGGAGAAAGAGAGATGGTTAAAGAGATCAAGATGATCCCACCAAATCAGAAAGGTGGGTAAGATCTTAACCACACATATGCCACCTCATATTCTAGAAGATTCCTTCTAGAACTTTTGTGAACTTCTTCCTTTTTCTCATTTTTAGAACGTCGTCGCACCCTGTCTATATAGCAGCCTACGGAAACCCCACAGGCTAGGTTTAGAGCAGCCTGTGGAAATCAGCATTTCTGCACTGTATAATACTACTAGCCTGTGACGTCTTCCTAAAAACAAGCCTTGTAGAGTAGGAAACCAGTTACTTTTCACATGGGAAAGATCCTTTTGAGAGGCTGAATACATGCTTGTAGACACATCACCAGGGTGACCAAAATAATGTGTAACACCCGTAAGCATTCTCTTCAGGTGAGAGAACTTCTGGGAATTTTTTTCCCAATGTGCACGGTTGCAGCTACAAGGCTTTGAGACTTCCTGTTCAACCTGTTGTTGAAGCCTTGGAAGGGAAGTGAGGCAGCCAAAGGACTGTTGAGAAGAGAAGGGGCACACTTCCTAGGGTGGGATAGACATGTGGGGAATGAGGGATTGTAGTTTGTTTGCTAGGGTTGGACCTTTGTATGAGTGTTTTGACTATGGATAAACCTTATGTTGGCTTAGGAATCCTTTTCCCAGGTGGATTTTTAGCCCTAGTTCGGGGGTAACTTGTTGCTGAGAGCTTCTGAGCGACAGAGTCTATGGTTGGGAGGAATGTCTGAGGGTTGTTCATAGTTGGTGGATTACAACAAAAGATAAGTGTCTTCTTATGTGTATTATTCTCTGAGTAATGAGTATATACATGTTAAATATATTATTTGATACATTTGTGTGTGTGTGTGTGTGTGTGTGTGTGTGTGTGTGTGTGTGTGTGTGTGTGTGTGTGTGTGTGTGTGGATTATATATGTTGTAGAACTGCATGTTTTTTTCATATGAAGGGCATGGGTCATGACGGTTTATATGTGTTTATATATTGTTTAACATGTTAATGCTTATGCTATTGTTGTTTATGGAATTGATACATAGTTATGTTGGGTTGTGCATATATTTTTAGTTCTACATAATGGTTGCAGATGTAGATCATGGTAGTTATTAAGTGTTTCATGTTAGATAATTATCCGATAACAATTATGGAATCATGAGGCAATGTTTGAATCATCGTGCGCGCGAAGTGGTATTATTTTGTGCATGTGAATGGGACAGATCCCACACGCGGCATAGGAATGGTCGCACACCTAGTTGTATAATGAGTTTTTTCCATTGTGATAGCCTCTATATTGTTAAGTAACTTCAGTAGTAATCGTATGGGTTGTAGCACGAAGCTAGAAATTTTGTGCATGCTAAGGGATAGTCGACGCGGCCGACACAATGACAGTTGAGTGAGCAGATTTTCCAAGACATAGTTGTTTCACCCAGTACGAGACCAATTGCGTTTACTAGGAAAACGTAGTGGCACGTAGCACAAGGCCAGTTGTGCACATTGTTGGTTTCAACAAGGTGCTTCTGCAGAAGAAAAAAATAATATCAGAGCTTTATATAGGGAATTTGCGGTGGTGGAGACTTTACAATGTGGTAACGAGACTCAGTTGGGAGGCTAGATACGTCACAATGTGGTATCAGAGCTCAAATTTTTATGTGACATGGCCTTTGAGAAGATTTGGGGACATTACATATACCTTACCTATGTACATGAGGATTCCATCCTCTTTCAACTCAAACTCTTTAAATTCCTGTTGTAAATTGCCTTGTTGTAGTGTTTATTTTATTTGCAAATATTGTTGATCTAAATTTGCAACCTATGAAATTTTATCTTTCAAATCAGTCATGTACATGATGATGGTTATAGCATGAATCTCATGCACTATTCTGCTAAGTGCATCAGCCACCTGATTTTCTTTGCCTTTGATATGCTTAATTTCAAATTCAAATTCACTAAGAAATTACATCCATCTAGTTTGTCTAGAATTTAATGTGGGTTGTCCAAACAAATGTTTCATATCATGATGGTTTGTTCTTACCTTAAATTTCCTCCCCTTGAGGTAGTGTCTCCACATTTTGAGCACATGAATAATCGTTGCTAATTCTAGATCATGGGCAACTTAATTCCTCTCATGCTCTTTTAAAATTTCCTGGACTCATAGCATACCACATGATGCTTTTGTGTGAGAACTCCACCAAGTCATTCCTTGCACGCATCTATGCACACAACAAAGTCTTAATTAGGGTCTACAATATTCAATATTGGAGCACTGGTCAAAATCTATTTCAGCTGCTGAAAGATTTCTTCACATTCAGAAGTCCAGTCAAATTTTACTCCCTTCTTTTGCAAGGAATTAATGGGGCTTGCAATCTTTCAAAAACCTTTTATAAATCTTCGGTAATACCCTGCAAGACCCATGAATAATTTGAACTCTGTGACATTTCTTGGTGCTAGCCATCCTCTAATGGCCTCTATCTTCTCAGGATCAACCGATATCCTATTTGATGAAATAATATGACCCAAGTAATGAATCTTCTTTTGTTAGAAGATGTATTTACTTAGCTTGGCATACAACTTATGCTCTCTCAAAACTTTTAGCACCATTCCTAAATGTTTTCCTTGTTCCTCCTCTGACTTTGAGTATATGATTATATCATCTAGGAACACAATTACAAACTTGTCCAAGTATTCCCTGAACACTCCATTCATCAAGCGCATGAAAACAGTTGGGGCATTTGATAGCCCAAATGGCACTACCGTGAATTCATAATTCTTGTATCTTGTCTTGAATGTTATCTTGTTTATATCTTCTTCCTTTATCTCACTTGATGATAGCTTGCTCTCAAGTCAATCTTGGAAAATAGTCTTGCACCTTTCAGCTGATCAAATAGATCATCAATCCTTGGAAAGGGATATTATTCTTTATGGTGACCTTATTCAGTTATAAAAATTCAATACACAGACTTAAAATTCCATCTTTCTTCTTCACAAAAATAATTGGGGCACCCCAAGGTGACACACTTGGGTGTATACACCCTTTCTTTAATACTTCTTCAAGGTTGCATCTGCAACTCTTTCAATTTTGGTGTGCCCATTATGTGTGGTGTCTTGGACATTGGGGCAGCTCCTAACACCAAATCAATGGATAAATAAATGTCTCTCTTTGGTGGAAACCTTGGAATATCCCTAAATACATCCTCAAAATATTTCAAGACTAGGTGGTCTTAAATACTTTCCATTTTATTTATGGATGTCTCTTCGATATTGGATGCAAAAATATAAGATCCCTTCCCGAAACTCTTTTCAGTTGCATAACTTAAATTTCTCTAACAACTACAGCATTTGGAATGCCTTGAACTTTGCCTTGCTACCCCTCTTCAACAAGACAAGTGATTTTCTTGTTGTAACAGTCCAAGACAACATGGTGTCTTTCTAACAAATCCATACCAATTAGACAATCATATGAAGTTATTGGTATGATTTTCACATCTACCTTTGTGTTAAGTCCATTCATGTTTATTGGACAATCTTTAACCAGCCCACTGATTTTCCTCTTATCCCCTATGGCTAACTGAACTAATGAATATTTCTTATGCTTACTTCTTTGCAAGTGAAATATTTCAACAATGTTAGAGTTTATGTAACTATGGTTAGCTCTAGAATCAATTAAAATTGTTATGGGATAGTTATAAATCTTAACTTCCACTTCAATCATGGGGGATTGATACTTTTTTTTCTTATTGTCCAAGGTTGTATAAATAGTTGGCATGTTTATTCCCATGTCTTCAACTGTTCCAACCTACTGAATATTGTGGACAGTCCTCATTCTTTCACCTTTGTGAGGGTAGTCCCTATACAAGTAATCTCCCTCATGACATCCCAAACACTTCATGGGTTGTTGTCTTGGATTTTTCCCAAATGAATCCACCATCATGGGCTCATTCTAGGATGACTTCCCTTGTTTATTTTCTTGGGAGTTTTTTTTAAAAAAGGGTGTCTTAAAACCTTTCTTCCTTTTCTCTTGTTGTAACATACCCGATCCCTTGAAGGATTCTAAGGGGTGGGGTGTTTAATTTTTTTCTCGATTTATCTAACTTGTCTTACTTTCTTCCGTTCACATATCCAACATTCTTTTCTTACTCAAGGACTCTTCGATGACAACACCTTTATATTCATGGAATCATGGATTCGCAGACTCTTGACCACATATCTATATATTTTTCCTTTCAAAAGTCTACCCATAAAATCTCGACACTTAGCCATTATTCCCCTTCGCGGACTTGTGGAAGTGGAACTCTACGACCCTAACTTTCATTAGTCCGAAAAGTATCAACACTTAGTCATTTTTTCCTTTCTAGAACTCGTGGAGGTAATATTCTATTATGATAGATTTCATGAGTCCAAAAAGTCTAAACACTTAGACATTTTTTCCTTCGGGGAGGTGGGATTCTATGATACTATCTTTCATGAGTCTAAAAGGTCTTAACACTTAGTCATTTTTCCCTTCGTGGATGTGTGGACTCATGAAGGTGGGATTCTACAATACTATCTTTCATGAGTCTGAATGGTCTTAACACTTAGTCATTTTTCTCTTCGCGGACTCGCAAAGGTGGGGTTCTACGATACTATCTTTCATGAGTCCGAAAATTCTTAACACTTAGTCATTTTTCCCTTCACCTATTAACACTTAGTCATTTTTCCCTTCACCGAATGTTCTAAACACTTAGTGGTTTTTCTCTTCGCGAACTCGCGAAGGTGGGGTTCTACGATACTAGCTTTCACAAGTCCAAAAAGTCTTAACACTTAGTCGTTTTTCCCTTCACCTACTAACACATGGGGCAGTACATGTCATACGTACCTCTTTTCATGTGTCATCCATATTCCTTGCAGGCCCTTGTCTAATTCTACCAAAACTATGTGACACATGGCCCCTTCTTAGGGTGACACATGGCCCCCTTCCGTCAGGACACGTGGCGTCACTAGTCAGTAGGGTACGTCATGATGACGTCTCTTTTTTCCCTTGGTTCCATTCCAATGATATTCACCAAGATCTACGGCAAAGTTTTAATTGCAGCCTCACCCCGATGGATGGTCTAGATCATCCCTCAGGCATCCAAGGTCATTCTAACCAGGAGGCTCTGACCGTGTTACTTTCCACAGACCCATGGGCCCAGGATTGTCCACGTTCACTCCCCGAAAAATCAATGGCCCGTGTTAATTTTGAAGAAGGTATTTGTACTCACCATCAATGATGGGTCAGGATATTTCCCTTCAGCCAAATTGACGGTCAAGGACTCATCTCGACTAGGTCCCGATAAAGGGCCCGATTTTATTCATCATGCCAAATCCACAGCCATGATTTTCTGAAACAAATTAGGGTTTCTCCACCGACTTAACAGTCCACGCCTTGAACTATCCATTTCATGGATACCTTTCTTCGAGTCCTTCTCAAGTCTTACCAAGCCTTGAGGCTACTCGTGCTTGACCAAGGTACTCCATGGTTTCCTCAGGGCTTCTTCATAGTACCCTATTATTTGAAAGACTAGTTGAGGTCGAAAATTCCAACGATGTGGCGCACAGGGTACTTTGAAGAATCCCTGAGGAAACGATGGAGTACCTTGGTCAAGCACGAGTAGCCTCGAGGCTTGGTAAGACTTGAGAAGGACTCGAAGAAAGGTATCCATGA
>ML778397.1:2753846-2802422 GCA_009831015.1 Picea engelmannii
CATACATATATATATATATATATATATTTATTTATTTATTTATTTATTTATATGTATACATATACATATACATATAGATATATACATATATACATACACACACACACACACATATATAAATAAATATGTACATACACACACACACACACAGATATATATATATGTGTGTGTGTGTGTGTGTGTGTGTGTGTGTGTGTGTGTGTTAAATTATGAGCTTGATTTCTTATGCAAATTAATTATTTTATTTTCTTCAACACTTTGATTCCAGCTTAATACACTTCAACAATACCAAATCATAACCGAATAGCAATAACTATGTACATAAGTAAGCATGCACATCAACAACACATATACCCTGGGGAAACCCTGTACAGGGAGAAAAACCCCAGCAAACAATATTCCTTTATTACATTAATAATGTATGATCACTTACAAATACCCACCATGAATGTTTTGCTCTTAAAGATCTTTCCAAGATGACTCTGACCTGACAAAGACCTAAGAGACCTTTCTGAAATACACCTTTGATATGTTGCCTCTATTGTTGATATACAGCACTGATATGTTGTTGATATATGCCTCTGATATGCAGCCTCTATTGCTGATATACAACACTGATAGGTTGCTTTGGTATGCTACCTCTTTATCATTGATATGATCCTATATTGCTTCTCCCTTAACCTGCATATCAAAATTGTGTTGAAGAGAGGGGTCGACCTCTGCTTATATAGGTTGAAGAGGAGAGGCTCGAAATAGTAACTTGTTTGCATGCTTTAATCATAACTCAACTTCATACATTAGTTCTAACTAGACTTAAGACTGGTATACTCTAGTTCGAAAATAGAACTAGACTTGAGACTTTAGTTACAACTCAGCATTACACTTTAGTTCGAAAATAGAACTAGACTTGAGACTAGTATACTTTAGTTCGAAAATAGAACTAGACTTGAGACTTCAGTTACAACTCAACATTACTCTTTAGTTCTAAAATAGAACTAGACTTAAGACTTCAGTTACAACTCAACATTACACTTTAGTTCTAAAATAGAACTAGACTTAAGACTTCGGTTACAACTCAACATTACACTTTAGTTCTAAAATAGAACTAGACTTAAGAATTCAGTTACAACTTGACTCTTTACAAGGAAATTCGAAATTCTCTTCATGGTGGATAATGTTACACATGCCAACGCACTAGATCAATACATTTATATCATTTGCAATTTTAGGAATGTTGTTTATTTATAGCTCATAGGAATTTTATATTCAACCTAACTTTTGCTAGATGCCTTGACTTTTGCTCATGGATCACAAGGATTGACTAGGCTCATAGAGGTTGTATGTTCCCCCTAACTTTTGCACTAGTGTGTCTATGCTCACAGAGGTTGTATGTTCCCCCTGAATTTTTCACTAGATTGTCTATGCTCATAGGGGTTGTATGTTCCCCCTGAATTTTGCATTAGACTCACATAGCATCTCGTTCGTCCTGACTTTTGGTTTGACTCACAGAGGTTGTACATTCCCCATGGCTTTTGTCAATACCTCACAAGACTCGTTGATTCTCCAAATCTCCCTGGCTAGCCTCAGGGTGGCCCATATGGCCTCTCATTGAAGAATGATTGTCAATGCTACCAAATTTAACACTCCCTCTAAGAGAGGGAGTCATTCTCAGCCACACCAAGCTTGTCTCTCAGTTTCACAAACTGTCTCGAGGTCAGAGGCTTGGTCAGGATATCAGCTACCTACTTGCTCGTGGCTATGTACTGTAAATTTACAGTTTTTCTCTAGACCAAGTCTCGGATGTAGTGGTACCTCATGTTAATATGTTTTGACATGTCGTGAAATACCAGGTTCTCTGTCAATTTTATGCAACTTTGATTATCACATTGAACCACCATCGTCTCGAGATTGTCACCAAACAACACAAAAACCAAATTTATGAGCCATATTACTTCCTTGCTAGCATCACTTGTTGCAATGTACACAGCCTCTGTTGTACTATGTGCAATAGATCCCTACTTCCAGCTTGACCAAGAGATCATAGCGGATCCTAAACTGAAGCAGTATCCAAAAGTATTGTTCTGATCCTCTAGGCTTCCTGCCCAGTCAACATTTGCATACCCATGTAGAAATAAACCACCACTGGATGTATATCTCATACCATAAGTAATGGTCCCTCTGAGATATCTCAATATGTGCTTTGCTACCACCCAGTCTCTCTGTCTTGGTTTAGTCATGAACTGACTCATTACAATCACTACATAGCATATATCTGGCCTAGTGTGGATCATGTACATCAATGATCCAATCAGTCGCCTATACATGGTGGGATCTACCAAATCTGAACCTGTATCAGAATCATGCAGCTTCCTCAGGTTGGTAACCATCGAAGTAGACATGTATTTGCAATCCATCATACCAGACCTCTTTAGTACATTTACTATGTATTTTCCTTGTGCCAGAAATATCTCGCCCTGTCTCTGCCATACTTCCAATCCTAGGAAGAAATGCATCAAGCCTAAGTCTTTCATCTCTAATTCTGAGGTTAGCTCCCTCTTACACCAAGATATTAGCCCTTCATCTCCTGTTAGAAAGAGATCATCAACATACAGGATTAGTATAACAGGTTGGTTACCTCTTACCTTGAAGTACAGATTTGCATCAGCATCACTTTTCTGAAATCCCAGGCTTTTAAGAAAGCCATCCATCATGTCATACCAAACTCTGGGAGCCTGCTTAAGACCATACAAGGCCTTCCTTAGCTTGCATAAATGAGTTCCTTTTTTATGCAGTACAAAACCATCTGGTTGTTCCACAAAGACCTCTTTTTCAATCTTTCCATTCAAGAATGTTGTTTTTACATCCATCTGATGTATCTTCCAACCAAGAACGGAAGCTAAAGCGATGATAGTTTGAATGGAGGTATACCTAGCTACGGGGGAAAAAGTCTCTTCGTAGTCGATTCCTTCTTTCTGAGTGAAGCCTCTGGCTACAAATCTTGCTTTGAACTTTTCCACTCTTCCATCAGCTGCATGTTTGATATTATAGATCCATTTGGAGGAAACCATTGATTTGTCTTTTGGGCTCGGCACAATGTCCCAAACATTGTTCTTTATAATAGACCTGTATTCCTCAAGCATGGAATCCTTCCATACTTGTAATTTATTTGATTCTTCAAATGAAGAAGGTTTGGAATCACTAATGTTGCTCATAAGTGCAACATAGCCTCCAAACCTATGAGGCCTCTTCCTTTCCCTAAAAGTTCCTTTGGGAGAAACTATCCTTTCTACTTTCTACACTATTTCTTTAAGCTACCCTGGCTTCCTTTTGGTTGGAGGTTCTTCAAGAGTTCTTTCTAACACTTCAGTAGGTTCTAGGGGCTCATTACTTGTCCCTTCATGAGGTTCCTCCCTCTGATCATCTGACTCTTCATTTTCAGAAGAGGGTGAAGCTGGTTGAACTGCTTCTGATTCCTGTTGAAGCCCTCTGGATTTCTTAAAAGCAGATTCCTCATGGAAAGTCACATCTCTACTTACCTCTATTTTCCTCTGACCTAGTACATAAATCTTGTAAGCCTTGGAGTTCTCACTGTACCCCATAAAAACCCCTTTCTTGCCTGAGGGTTCCATCTTTGTCCTCTTTTCCTTAGGGACATGAATATACACAGGACATCCAAATATCCTTAGATGCCCTACTTCAGGTTTGATCCCTGAGAAGACCACTTTAGGAGTATTTTCCTTCAATATAGCATGTGGACACATGTTCAGAATATACACGGAAGTGGAGGTAGCTTCTTCCCATAAAGAATTTGGCAAATACTAGTTAAACATCATTGCGTTCGCTACCTCACAAATTGTCTTGTTTTTCCTCTCAACAACTCCATTTTGTTGAGGGTTATATAGCACGGCAAACTGTCTCTTGATTCCTGTTGACTTGCAGAAATCCTCAAACTGAAGAGATTCAAACTCTCCTCCATTATATGTTATAAGGATTCTTATGTGTTTCCATGTCTGCTTTTCAATAAAGACTTTGTACTCTTTGAATTTATCAAATGTGTCACTTTTAGCTTTAAGGAAATATATCCAACATTTTCTTGAGTAATCATCAATAAAAATGACATAATACAAACAACCATTGAGTGAGGGAGATGGCATGGGACCACATACATCATAATGAACCAAATCTAAGATGTCTTGAGCTCTGTTGTCACTACTAGTAAATGTTTTCTTTATATTTTTACCTAGCATGCATCCCTTACAAATTTCATTTTTACTAAGAGAAATAGAGGGCATACCACATACCATGTTTTGTAGATCTGGAAGAGATTTGTAATGAAGATGTCCAAGTATTATATGCAAGAACTTGCTAGAGCTAGTTGCATCATGAGCCAATGCCTGAATTGATTGTCCCGACATGATGTACAGTCCTCCACTATGAGTTCCAAAGGGTTATGTTGTACTTAAGTGGCTACCTTTAGCCCATAGTAATGCCTTCATGTCCTTGAAGATCACCCAATATACCTTGTCCTCAAGGGTTGCAACTGATAGTAGATTCTTCTTGAGCCCTGGAACATATAATACTTCATCAACATGAAGTCTAGCCGCAGATTCCAATCTGAAGGAGATAGAGCCTACTCCCTCTATCTTGTAACATTTCTCATCCCCAAACTCAGCATGCTCTGCAAAAGATTTTGTCTCGAAATTTGAGAGGATCTCCTTGTACCTTGTCATGTGATTTGATGCACCACTGTCTACTAACCAAGTTTTTGGCCCCGTGAAAACTGAACTGGATAAGGCAGAAACCAAATAATATTATTTTCTATTTTCTTTCTCATTAGAAGGACTTTTATGATTTCTTTTGGATTCATCATCCTCAGCAGTTGAGGCATGATGTTTCCCTTTCCTTGGATGTTTCTTTCTAAACCACCAATCTTTAGAAAAATGACCCAACTTATTACAACTAAAGCATTTAATCTTAGATGTATCAATATTCTTGCCTTTGAATGTACCTTTGGTGTTTGGCTTCCTCTGAGAGCCTTTCTAGAAAGTGCCTTTCTTATTTCCCTTGAATCTTGATGCTAAAGTTGAGTTCTCTTCTTTCGTTGGCTTTCTCCTAGTAGCTGTGTGACTCTCCTCCTGGAGGAAATCATGCCATAACCTCTCAAATGTGGGTTGAATCTCTCTCCCACTTAAATTGGATAAGAAGGTCTCCCATGAAGAAGGAAGACCGTCAAAAATGGCCTGCACTAAATCATCATCATCCACTGTCACCCCTATGTCCAAAAGTTGATCTCTAATATGGGCTATCCTGGAACAGAAAGATTCCACTGATTCACCTTTCTAAATCTTCAAATACTTAAGCTTGTGCTTAAGTGTCCTTTTCTGACTTTGAGCCTGTTTCTCATAAATATTCACCAAGTTATCCATGCAGTCCTTGGAAGTCATTAACGAAGTCATTGCAGGCATTATACTGTCTTTGACAGAGTCAAATATGATTCGCTTGGCCTTTTCTTGACTCTTTCTGAAGGTCGCTCTTCCTGCATTATTCGTGGGTTCCTCCACCATTATGGTCACATACTGCTCAAGATCATGCTCCTACAAGATATTTGTTATCTGGAGCTTCCAGACATTGAAGTTGGTATCTCCTTCGAGCCTATCCTCGGGCGTGACTGAAATGGAGGATGCCATGGACCTCACACTGGAAACTTAATCAAGCTCGCTTGGATCTGTGTGTACCTATTGCTGCACTTCAACACGTTTAACACACCCTAAGCTCTGATACCATGTTAAATTATGAGCTTGATTTCTTATGCAAATTCGTTCTTTTATTTTCTTCAACACTTTGATTCTAGATTAATACACTTCAACAATACCAAATCATAACTGAATAGCAATAACTATTTAGATAAGTAAGCATGCACTTCAACAACACATATACCCTAGGGAAACCTTGTACAGGGAGAAAACACCCAGCAAGTGATATTCCTTTATTGCATTAATAATGTATGATCACTTAAAAATATCCACCATGAATGTTCTGCTCTTAAAGAGCTTGTCAAGATGACTCTGACCTGACAAAGACGTAAGAGACCTTGTTGAAATACACCTCTGATATGTTGCCTCTATTGTTGATATACAGCATCGATATGTTGTTGATATATCCCTCTGATATGCAGCCTCTATTGCTGATATACAACACTGATATGTTGCTTTGGTATATTGCCTCTTTATCACTGATATGCTCCTATATTGCTTCTCCCTTAACCTGCATATAAAAACTGTGTTGAAGAGAGGGGTCGACCTCTGCTTATATAGGCTAAAGAGGAGAAGATGAGAGGCTTGAAATAGTAACTTGTTTGCATGATTTAATCATAACTTAGCTTCATACTTTAGTTCGAACTAGACTTAAGACTGGTATACTCTAGTTCGAAAATAGAACTAGACTTGAGACTTCAGTTACAACTCAGCATTACACTTTAGTTCGAAAATAGAACTAGACTTGAGACTGGTATACTTTAGTTCGAAAATAGAACTAAACTTGAGACTTCAGTTACAACTCAACATTACTCTTTAGTTATAAAATAGAACTAGACTTAAGACTTCAATTACAACTCAACATTACACTTTAGTTCTAAAATAGAACTAGACTTAAGACTTCAGTTACAACTCAACATTACACTTTAGTTCTAAAATAGAACTAGACTTAAGATTTCAGTTACAACTTGACTCTTTACAAGGAAATTCGAAATTCTCTTCATGGTGGATAATGTTACACGTACCAACGCACTAGATCAATACATTTATATCATTTGCAATATTAGGAATATCATTTGTTTCTAGTTCATAGGAGTTTTATATTCAACCTAACTTTTTCTAGATGCCTTGACTTTTGCTCATGGCTCACAAGGATTTACTAGGCTCACAGAGGTTGTATGTTCCCCCTGACTTTTGCACTAGTTTGTCTATACTCACAGAGGTTGTACATTCCCCCTTACTTTTGCACTAGACTGTCTATGCTCACAAAGGTTGTACGTTCCCCCTGAATTTTGCATTAGACTCACATAGCATCTTGTTTGTCCTGACTTTTGGTTTGACTCACAGAGGTTGTACATTCCCCCTGGCTTTTGTCAATACCTCACAAGACTGGTTGATTCTCCAAATCTTCCTGTCTAGCCTCAGGGTGGCCCATATGGCCTCTCATTGGAGAATGAATTTCAATGCTACCAAATTTAACAATATATGCATGAGAGAACATGCATATTCCATAGTATTACAGCGATACACGCAGTGAGTAGGGACGTCTCTTCCCTTAGGTTAGTACAGAGACCTTGAATTATACACGTGCATAACAACCATAAATATTTGTATCCTTTCATATATACCAGACACACAGCTATTCACATGCATACATTCATAAATAATTCTCACAAGACATTAAGTATTTGCAAGCAAGAATGTAAAACTCTTCATGAAATTAAATATTGTGCGCAATTTTTGGTGTCTCCAGAATACGCAATTTGATTTGCAAAACAAATGGTTACATCTAAATATTATGTTGTTCATTTAACCATACACATAATCATGTCAATACATAGAGGTGGGAGAGACACTTATCTAGAAAAATTGATATATGTTGGGTATTTTTGTAGAGAGAGTCGCTCTCCACCCAGTCGTAGGCAAGGTTGCGTTAAACTCCACTACAACCAGCCACCCACGAACCAGGATACGATGCCACGAGAGGAGTTATGCAAGATGTTTCTTTGGTAAGTCATTTTTCCCTTGCTCTCCCCCTTTTCTTCGTGTCTTCTTCCCTCAGGACCGTGTGGATCATGCCAAAAACTTTCTGAAGGTACATTCCTATCCGTTCTTAACTCCTTCGAGAACTATTCCAACTACTATCTTGACTGATAGTCAGTTTCTAGGGATGAGGACAATTTGAATCCATATCATTTTAATTATGCAGGGTATCGCCTGACATATTCATTCAAAATAGTGATGGCCTCCCTCTCGCCCACTCCTCTCATGACATCGTAACCTATGAAGGCCATCCCTTCTGCAGTAACTCGACATTCACTATTTTATTAAAAACCAAACATATTTATATATATATATATATATATATATATATATATATAAGTATTACAAAATATATCAAGGTCCATTGTTTATAATTGATCACCCACGGGTTGGCTTACTGTTTTTTCATAATAACACTTATAATTACAGACTGGGGGAAACAGGGTTGTTAGAATCCCCTCCCCTTAAAGGAAAATTGTCCTCGGTGTTCTATTTAACGCAAAAAAAAATCCATATTCAGCAGTGAACAAAAAAGGGTATGCATGTTTCATGGCATCCTCCATTTCCCAAGTCGCTTCATCAGGACCAAAGTGTTTTCATTGTACCTTGACCTGGGCAATGGTTTTCTTCCTGAGAGATATCTCTCTCCTATTTAGAATACATTGCAGCTCAGGTTGGAACTCTCCCTCTGGATCCACCTATATCACAGACCAGTCAATTGTGTTAGTAGGATCATGTATGTATCTCTTTAATAAGGAAACATGGACCACATTATGTGCCTTCACTATGGGGGGGAAGGCCATTTTATGGGCTACAGGTCCCACTCTATCTAGAATTTCAAAAGGGCCACAAAATCTGGGTGCTAGCTTAGCACACACTCCCATTCTTAAAGATTTTCTCCTTGGTTTGATTCGGAGATACACATGATCTCCTATTTTAAACTCTTTATGACTTCTTTTGTTATCTACATAACTCTTATGTTGGTCTTAGGCCACCTTCAGAATTCTCTTTATCTGGGTCATTTGTTGTTCTAGTTCCATTATCATTTCATGACCAAGGGTAACCTTGTCTACTGGATTATCCCAGTTGATTGGGATATTGCATTTTTTTCCATAGAGGTCCTCAAAAGGGGCCATTTTCGAGGATTCTTGGTATCCATTATTGTAAGCAACTTCTACCAGGGGTAGATACTCTTCCCATTTCCTGGGTTGATGCATTACATGCATCCTTAACATGTCTTATAATATTCAGTTCACCCTCTTTTTCCATTAGTTTGAGGGTGGTAGGTTGTACTAAATAGTAGTTGTGTTCCACAGCTAGTGAACAAGGACTTCCATAATTCCAAGGTGAATTCGGCATCCCTATAATATATAATTTCCTTGGGCATCCCATGTAGTCTGAATATTTCTTTCATGAAGATGTTGGCAATGTTTATTTCCTTGCAAGTGGATTTTACCAAGATGAAGTGGGCAACCTTTCTCAATTTATCCACAACTACCATGATGGCATCATTTTTCTTGGTTTTTTTGGATAATTCGGTGATGAAGTCCATGGAAATGGTTTCCCATTTCCATTCTGGAATAGGAAGGGGCTGCAAACAACCCTGCTAGGTGTTGGTGTTCTACCTTGACCTATTGGCACTCTAGACATTTAGCTAGATAATCACTTGTGTCATTTTTCATTCTTGGCCAATAAAACAGTTTCCTAAGGGATATAATCATCTTCTGATAACTAGGGTGACCAACATATGGTATTTTGTGCAATTCATCCAATATTAACTTTTTCAAAGTGTCACAAGTTGGGATATACAACCTCCCTTTGTATGTTAGTAGGCCATCACTTGTCAATTGATAACCTTCATACTTTCATCCGGTGAGCTCTTGCTCCAAGTGTATCTTCATGGTTTTAAAGACCTCATCTACCTCATGTGCACTTTTAACTCTTTCCTTGAGTTATGTTTCACAAGTACTCATGGCTGCTAAATGAATTACATTCATACTTCTACTGAGAGCATTAGCCACTTGGTGTTATTTTCCTTTGATGTGTTTGATTTCAAAGTCAAACTCATTGATAAGATCCATCCACCTAGCTTTCCTAGCATTTATCTTGGGCTGCTCAAATAAATACCTCATCCTACTATGGTCAGTCATGAGGACAAACCTTCTGCCTAGGAGATAGTGCCTCCACATTTTCAAAGTGTGCACTATGGAAGCTAGCTCTAGGTCATGGGTTAGATAATTTATTTCATGTTTACTTAATTTTTTGGATTCATAACATATTACATGTCCCCTCTTGCATGAGGACTACTCTGAGACCCTCTTTGCAGGAATCTATGCCCACCATCTATTCCTTGTTTGGGTCTGCAATTTTCAATATGGGAGCATGCGTTAAGAGGTGTTTCAGCTGCTGGAAACTTCCCTCACATTCTATTGTCCAACCAAATTTCACCCCATTTCTTTGTAGTGAAGTGATTGGGTGACCAATCTTAGAAAATCCTTTTATGAATCTTTTAAAGTATCCTTCTAAGCCCATGCAGGATCTAATGTAAGTGACATCCCTAGGTGTGGAACAATCTATAATTGCTTTGATCTTATCAGGATCAACTGCTACCTCTTTCTTAAAGATAACATGGCCTAAATAATGGACTTGCCTTTGGAAGAAATCACACTTTCTAAGCTTAGCATAGATCTTGTGTTCTCTTAGTACTTGGAGTACTAACCTTAGGTGTTCTTCATGCTCTTCCTTACTCCTTGAGTAAACTAGGATGTCATCAATAAAAACTAATACAAGTATGTCCAAGAACTTGTTGAATACATTGTTCATCAAATAAATGAAAGTGGTTGCTGCATTGGTGAGACCAAATGGCACCACCACAAATTCATAGTGTATGTACCTTGTCCTAAAGGTGGTTTTATAGTTGTCCTCATCTTTGATTCAAAATTGATGGTATCTGGATCTCAAATCGATCTTGGAAAAGATGGTGGCACCTCTTAATTGGTTAAATAAGTCATCAATATTGGGAAGGGGGTACTTGTTCTTAATTGTCATTTTATTGAGTTGCATATAGTCTATGCACAACCTGAGTGTGCCATCCTTCTTCTTTACAAATAAGGTTGGTGCTCCCTAGGGAAACATACTAGGCTGAATGTACCCCTTTTCTAACATTACCTTCAGTTGCAATTTGAGCTCAAATAACTCTGGGGTACTCATCCTATAGTATGTTCTAGACATTGGCACTGCTCCAGGTACAAGATCTATTGTGAAATCAATATCTCTCTTGGGAGGTAACCCCGGTACCTCTTCTGGAAATACATCTATGAAATATTTCAGTACAGGGTGCTCTTATAGCCTTGGTTTTTGGTTCTTAATGGAATATAATACATGTATTGCATACAAAGGGCACCCCTTCCTACAATAATTCTTCATTTTTAGGGCCGATATCTTTTTTACTGAGACAGGTTATTGAATTCCTTGTAAGGTTCTTCTTTCCCCTTTGTCATCTTTAGATCCTAAGGTTTTGTTATAACAGTCTAGTTTAGTTTTATGGGTAGCCAACCAATCCATGTTGATCAACATGTCATATGATCCTAGAGGAAGGATGTTTAAGGTGGATTGGGTAGGAAACCCATTCACAATGACTGGGCATGTTGTTCTGACCCTTTCTACCCTTCTTTTTTTTTTCCCGTGGCTAGTTGTACCATCCATCGCTTAGTGTGTTTTGTTGGTTGTAATTTACACTTCTCAACAGTTGGAGGAGAAATGTAACTCAGATTAGAACCAGGTTCAATCGGGATAGAAATAAGATGGTTGGTGACCATACCTTCCATTTCCACCACCGAGGCTTGGTGGTCTTCTTGTCTATTGTCCAAAGCTGCAAGGATTTTTGTTATGTTTCTAGACAAATCATCGACTGTGGTAGCCTATTAGACGTTGTAAATTCCCTTGTTGTTTGTCTGCCTATGAGGACAATCTATTAGCATGTGTTCTTCTCCACAACCCCAACATTTCAACGGTTCCTTCTTTTTGCTTTCATTCCTACCTGAGGTTGATCCAATAGTTGTATCTCCACCTTGAGATGGGAAGCTCTATTGATTCACACTTTTGGTAGGGAAGCCCATCCTGGGATTCTTCCAAAAAATCTTGAACCTTAAAGGTTTAACTCACATCTTCTTGAATCCTATTTTATTTTTCTTCTTCCATTCCTTGGGAGGTTTTTCTTTGTGGTTGAGTTACTCGTAACAGTATCTAGCCTTCTTAATGGCATCTACCAGGGTTTTAGGTTCATCAAATTCAATCTTGTTCCGAAAGGATTGAGGCAGCCCACTAAGAAATCATTGCATCTTTACCTTTTCATCCTTTATGTAGGGTACATACCTACTTAGTTCCATAAATTTGTTGATGTATTCATCTATAGTGAGTTGTCCTAATTTGAGCTCATAGAACTCTTTCATCTTTTCATCATAGTACCGCTCAGAAAGGTACTTCTTCTTGAAGTATTTCTCAAACTTATTCTAGGAAAACCACTTTTCCTGGATTCATTTTATATTCCTAAGGTATTCCCACTAGATAGAGGCATTTCCATTCAAATTGAATATAGTTATTCGGGCTTTCAAGTTCTTGGAGTAGTTATGAACTATGAAATACTTCTTCAGGCCTAGTATCCAAGATTTTGTCTCTTCCCCATTTTTTATTTCCCCATCGAATGTAGGTGGCTTGGATTTATTAAATTCCTTGGGGTTCCTGCCCTTGGAGTACTTCCTTTTCTTCCCCTTCTTTTGGGAATGCAAACTGGTCTTATTGTTGGATAGTTCTTTGGATCTTTCTACTCCTTCGCTAGAGAAATCCTCGGATGAATTTTTGGTTTTGGTATGCATCTTATCTCCACGAAGAGCCTTCTTGAGAGTGTCTCTTCTTGCGTTTCGACTTTCAGGTCTGTTCATCTACATTTCAGGTAAACTCTGAATTCTCTTAGGTCAGTTTTTGTGCATGTTGTTGGAAGTTGGCCCATGTTGCAATTTTCATTGTAGTTCTGACAAACTTTACAGTAGGACCGCATTTATCTCGGTCTATTTTTCCTTCTCCTTCATTATCCCTTCATTGTCAGCCTTAAAGATTTGCATCTCTGCCCTAAGACTTATCACAGTCTTAGCCAAGTTTAAAGGGGTTTCTACCATTCTGCTTTCATTAGATTCTTCCTCTTTGTTATGGGAACTCTCCCCCCATTCATGGTGGGTCACCATCATTGTTCTTAGAGCTTGTCTGGAAAAATATCAGACTAGTTAAGTGTTTAGAATCAACAATTCTTTGGTAGTCGACTTGTCCATTATCTAAAAAAAACATGGCACCTTTGTAAATTGATATTATGCTATAGAAATCTAGTTTTTAATAGTTGTATACAATCCCTATTTGTTTGCGCAAAAACAACATATAATTGTGTTCCTCTCTCCCGTAAGAAGTTTTTTGATAAATCCTCATGATTAATTATTTGTCGAGTTATTTTTCTAGAGATTTTGAGGTTAATCGTTGTGTAATGAATTTCGTTGTGCTTCCACGCGTTAGGTAAAATGGGGACTCTGGAACCGTAGGATTAGATGGTCCATTAATACCCATCGTTGGTCGAGGTTTTCATGGTCAAAATCTGGGTGGGTAAAATCGTGATCGTTGATTATGGTCAAATCAATGGTTCACATTGTTATACAATGTGAAAGTGGTCATGAATTGCGTTAGAGGGTCAGTGGTTCTGACGAGAAGCGCCCACATAAGTCACACGAGAGTTAAATAAGGTGAACACGTAGTGGTCACTAAGGCCGTAGTTTCATTCTTATGGGTGGTATTATTACCACCCCTCGACCTCCTTCTATATCATGAATAAATTACCTTTTGGTCAACAAATGTTAACGCACTCAAAGGCCCAAGTACTTAGTCACCTGACTGGTATCAATAGGTCCTTTTAAATAGGTTAGGGTAGTATGTCCTTCTCTTTATAATTTTCTAATAGGAATTATTCAACTCCTTCATGAGACCAAGCAGAACAAGTGTACTTTCCCACTCTGATACCACTTTGTAACATACCCGGCCCCTTAAGGGATTCTAAGGGGTGGGGTGTTCAATTTGTTTTATCGGTTTATTTAACTTGTCTTACTTTCTTCTGTTTGCATCTCCAATGTTATTTGCTTACTCAATGACTCTTCGATGACAACACCTTTATATTCACAGAATCACGGATTCGTGAACTCTTGACCACATATCTATATAATTTTCCTTTCACAAGTTGGCCCCTAAAACCTTGACACTTAGCCATTATTCCCCTTCGCAGACTTGTGGAAGTGGAACTCTACGACCCTAACTTTCATGAGTCTGAGAAGTCTCAACACTTATTCATTTTTCCCTTCGTGGACTCATAGGCTCGTGTAGGCAATATTCTACAATAATAACTTTCATGATTCTAAAAATTCTCAACACTTAGTTGTTTTTCCCTTCGCGGACTCGCGGAGGTGGGATTCTACAATACTGGCTTTCATGAGTCTGAAAGGAATTAACACTTAGTCATTTTTCCCTTCGCGAACTGAGGAAGGTGGGATTCTACGATACTAGCTTTCATGAGTCTGAAACGTATTAACACTTATTAATTTTTCCCTTCGTGGACTCGCGGAAGTGGGGTTCTACAATACTAGCTTTCATGAGTCTGAAAAGTCTTAACACTTAGTCATTTTTCCCTTCGCCTAATGACAACTGGAGTGGTACATGTCATACGTATTGCTTGACACATGGAATCCATATTCTTTGTGGGCCCTTATCTAATTCTACCAAAACTACATCACACATGGCCCCTTCTTAAGGTGACATGTGGCCCCCTTCCATCACAACACGTGGAGTCACTAGTCAGCAGGGTATGTCGTGATGATGTCGCCTTTTTCCCTTGGTTCTGTTCTAATGATATTCACCAATATCTATGGTGTATTTTTCATTGTGGCCTCACCCCGATGGATGGTCTAGATCATCCCTCGGGCATCCTAGGTCATTCTGACCATGAGGATCCAACGGTGTTACTCAATGGCCCAAGATTGTCCACGTTCACTCTCTGACAGATCAACAACCCTTGTTAATTTTGAATTAGGGATTTGTACTCAGTGCCTATGATGGGTCAGGATCTTTCCCTTCATCCCAATTGACAACTGAGGTTGCATCTCAACCACGTCCTGATAAAGAGCCCAATTTTATTCATCCTGCCAAATCCATGAACGTGATTTTTCTTAAACAAATTAGGGTTTCTCCACTGGCTTAACAGTCCATGCCTGGACCTAGCCATTTCATGGATACCTTTCTTTGATTACTTCTCAAGTATTACCGAGCCTTGAGGGTACTCACATTTAACTACTCCATGGTTTCCTCAGGGCTTCTTCACAGTACCCTATTCTTTGAAAGATCGGTTGAGGTCGGGCATTCCAACGACGTGGTGCACACGGTGTGTATATATATATATATATATATATATATATATATATATATATATATATATATATATATAGAGAGAGAGAGAGAGAGAGAGAGAGATAAATATGCATATGCATGAGAGTACATGCATTATCCATAAGATTACAACGATACACGCAGTGAGTAGGGACGTCTCTCCCCACAAGTTAGTACAGAGACCTTGAATTATACGTGTGCATAACAACCATAAATACTTTTATCCTTTCCTATATACCAGACACACAACTTTAATTCATAGGCATACATTGATAAATAATTCTCACAAGACATGAAGTATTCACAAGCAAGAATGTCAAACTCTTCATGAAATTAAACATTATGCGCAATTTTTGGTGTCTCCAAAATACACAATTTGATTTTCATACCAAATGGTTACATCTAAATATTATGTTGCTCATTTAACCATACACATAATCATGTCAATACACAGAGGTGGATGAGACACCTATCTACAGAAATTGAGATATATTGGGTATCGTTGTCGAGAGAGTTGTTCTCCACCAAACATAGGTAAGGTTGTGTTAAACTCCACTACAACCAGCCACACACGATCCATGATACGATGTCACGAGAGGATTTCTGCAAGATGTTTCTATGGTAAGTATGTCTGCCCTTGCTCTCCCCCTTTTCTTCTCATCTTCTTCCCTCAAGACCCTGTGGATCATGCCATATTCCTAAAGGTACTTTCCCATTCGTTCTTAACTCCTTCAAGAACTATGCCAACTACTATATTGAATGATAGTCAGTTTCTAGGGCTGAGGATAGTTTGGATCCATATCATTTTAATTATTCAATGTACTGCTTGGAATATTCATTCAAAACAATGATGGTCTCCCTATCACCCACTCCTCTCATGACATCGTAACCTGTGAAAGCCATCCCTTTAGAAGTAACTCAGCATTCTCTATTTTATTAAAAACCAAACATATTTATATATATAGAAGTATTACAAAATTCATCAAGGTCCATTCTTTATCCTTGATCACCCACGGGTTGGCTTATTGTTTTTCCATAATAACACTTATAATTATAGACTGGGGGAAACAAGGGTGTTACACATGTTTACCCTTCATCTTTCCATTCCAATCTTTTTGAAAGACTGTCCTTCCTCTGCTCTATTCATAAAGATGATTTTCTCTCATTATGGCCTCCTTCAAAGTCCTGGGGTTATCATAGTGTATCTTGTAACTGTAGAAGAAGGGTAACGCACTCAGAAATATTTCGATTTTGATATTATCATACTTTATGAAACCCACATACTTTAGCAACTGAAATAATCTCTTCTCATATTTATCCATTGTCATGCTTCCCAACTTGACTTCAAAAAACTCCTTCATATTCCTTTCATAGTAATGCTCTGACAAATAATTTTCATCAAGGTGTTTGTCTTTCTTAAGTTGATCCCACCACATGGTTACCTTTCTTTGCAAGTGGTAGGTTGCAATTTTGGTTTCTACCCTTGAGGGGTAATCATGCAGCTGGAAATATTTCTTCATTTCCAACATCCATGCTTCAGCATATTCTCCTTTTCTATGCTCACACTATAACATTTGGCACAATTTTCAACGTTGTTTCAATGACTATGTGTCAGACTTCTGGCGAATAGGATTCAGAATGTTCATCAAATTTGTTTCTTTGCATGCGCGATGAACATATCCATTTGGCATACATCTGACATGCAAATTTCCCACCTGGAAGCTACAGAGAGATTTAATACGACAAAATTTTGTCACAACATGGTGTCGCAATGGGGATGATCATATATAGTTGTCGTGTGTTTGACGCTAATGGCTGCCACATGGAATTTTATGGGAAAGTTTCATCCTCTAAGAGGTCGTTAATGGTGTGACAATATGGTGTGGAAATCTTGTCATAGCATTGAATCACACGATGTCAGACTTGTGACGTTATGGCGAGCTAAATTTGTCGGAGGGGAGACGATGGGGATGGCACAGTTCATCAGAGTCACAATGCTACAACAATAAAATTCCATCAGCGTTGCAACACAATGATGGGAAAAATCCGTCGACGTTGCAACGTTATGGCGAGCAAATACCATCAGCTTTGTGACAGAGGACGGGAACAATTTGTCACACCATTGACGCAATCGGGCCATTGTCTGTCGAAGTAGCGATAGGAGGGGATTTTTTCTTTTTATTTGCAACGATGAGAATCGACGTCGACATTCCAATGGGAAGAGAATAAAAGTGAAAAAAAATCAAATTGATATTATAGACTAAAATCCAAGCTTATGATGCATTGGACACAGGGAGCAGGTAGATGTGTTAGACTAAGAAGTCGAAGAAGTTGAGCCAGATGTAGATGACAATCTTCTCGATATATGAAGATATAGACAATTTGGATTAGGGTTTCTGTTATTGCATAAAACCCTAATTCAATCTTATTAGAGCCTCCACATCTAAAAATGCACACTCACACTTAAGAAATACATGTTTTGATTTTAAATAGTAATTTCTTCACTTGTGCAAAATGCATGCCAAGCTTGACAAAAATGCATGTCCAAGTCTTAACACACCTGCAATTTGAGTAATTTAAGTTTATGAGGGTGTATAATTTTACACCTTTCTACATATTTAGATTTTCATTTGCAAACATAAAAGTGGTTGTTGTGTAAAAGAGGAAAATTTTGCCTTGTAAATTGAGAGACCAAAACAGTGGTGTTGATGTGGCCGAATTGCCCTTCAATAATAAGGGTTACCCCCCGATGCACCGTCCCAATTAGACTATGCATTGTTTGGTTTAGGAGACCCATCTAGATTCTGGCCCGGATAGGATTATTGGATTTGAGGTGTGATTGGATGGTTGTGAATGTGATCGGGATGCAAATGAAATCTAACTAAGTGCAGAAATAAAATATAATATGCCGTATCCTAGTTAGAAGCATCTATGGTAACAAATGAGCAGTTTAAATGAAACTCATCCCTACAAATAACTTCTTCCAGATAGTTGCTAAGAAGCAACAAGGTTAGACAACACATGCATGTAGATATCATAACGAGATTAGTTCAAATCACAAAAATACATACATAAGCAACTAATCATCTCAGGAAAAAAACACAAAAAGAATAAGCAAAGTTGCATTAACAATTTCGATTTGCACAAAAGTAGTCAATCAGCAAAAAGACATTCTCACAGCACATGTAAATAACACACAGTTTGTTGAAAGTATTTTACAACAGATAACCATTTACAAGAGTTCTTCTCTCCAACAAAATTGGCCATGAGGGCGTCTCACTATTAATCCTCAAAATAGTTTGTGAATATACAATGCTTGAAGATCCCTTTCAAAATGGGCCTCTTCCTTTATTTATAGATCTTTGAGTAACATTTGGACGTGTCTTCTTGAATTCTGCAAGAAGTAGTTACAAGTCCCTTCAGCTTCCCCTTCTCAATTGATGTTGACAAGTGTTAGAATGAGATGAAGTTGAGGGTTGAATTTGCTATTTTGTCTTACTCATGTGTCCTTGTCCTTCACATATGCTTACCAAACCCGTTATTGTCCATCAAGTAATATGATCCTACAGTACAAAATTTCCTCCAGGAAGGTTGCATGGGATGTTGAACTATCAGTAAGAGTCTTCATATCCCTCGTAAGATTGGCCACGAATGCTTGGATCATGGTCTGAATATTGGTTGGTTGGACAAGATTTCCTTCCATTGCTTTTATCATCACCTTCGTTGTTGTTTGAGTTATGTCTCGTCTTTAATTCATATTATGTTCGATTTCTTCAAAGAACTCCTCCTCCATCTTTGATCTGAATTATTTTCGGCACGAAATGAGAGCAGAGATATAATAAATAAATGTACAGATGTATATCAAATATCCAATAATATAACAGAGATATATCAGAGATATTACCATAAACACATAGATACAGTAATACACAATTTATATTAATGAGCGAAATGTACAAAACTGTAGAAATACAGAGTGAAAGACTCGCTAGAATGGTGGCAGCTTATCTTTGAGAAGAGATGTGATGGCTACACTCATTCAAAAGAAGATTATTGTTACAATGAGGCTCCAAAGGCATTTTTAACACAAAGAAAATCCAAAACCATAACCCCAGAAGATGAAAAGCCAACAATTATGTGGACCTCGTTTTGGGTAGTTTGGTGTATCAACTTCTCGATGGCGTAACTTTCGCATACGATCTCCATTTTGGGTGCACGATAGCTCGTTAGAAAGGTATCGACAAGGAGCTTCATTTTGTGGGATCAATCAAATCATTTAAATTTCTTCGAGGTTACCTATATTGAAAAAACATCATTTAGGCCCTCAAAATGGCCCCAGAATTTTACGACGTGAAAAACTGCTAAAAATAGTAAATTGCCAAAAAACTGTTTTGAGCCAGTTGGAATAGGTGGGTGGCCATCAATATCCACCTGGATCAATATTCCCTACTTAGGAAGCAATGGTATCCAATGCATTGAGTTCCCGGAGGAGAGGGGAAATCATTTGCTAAATCTGAATCTTGGTGAGTTGCTTGCCTTGCTAGAGAAGTTGTGTTGCTTTGCTTGTTGAAGACTATCACGAACCTGTTGTTGGTGGGATTGAATTTGTTCAACCAACCTGTTGTATCTTGGCTTGATTGGGCAGTCTGTAGGTACCATTGTAGGTGAAAAAACAATATCTTCTTTCTCTTCTACAATCTGCTTATGTTGGAAAGAAAGGTCTTGGGCCAAGGTTATAGTGGTTGCAGTGTCCTTATGTTCACCTTTTGAACAAATTGTGAAGAGGCTGAATTTTGTAGTATGAGATATTACCTTGTGGCATTGTTTTGGTGGGAAAATAGTTGGAACTACATCTAGTATCCTATAGAGATGACCCCCCATAGTAACAATGACACTATGGGGTCAAGACTCATAAATAGAATGGTGCTTCCACATATATGGTTGGCCCAAAAGAACATCACAGACATCCAGTAGGGAAACATCACATAATACCTCATCCTCCAAGGGTTGGATGTCGTATGAAAATAGGCTCTACTAGCTGACACGGAGATCTCGTCCCTAGCGAAGCCACCCGATGTTGTATGGTTACGAGTGTGGTGTTGTCGACAATCCCAACTGTTTGACAACCTCTGTTGAGATGAGGTTCTTCTGGCTATCAACAATAAAATGAAGCATGGTCTTCTTCACCCACATCTGTGAATGAAAAAGGCACTCCCCCTCTTCAAGATCTGTTGGTTCTTCTGGTTGAATTGTTGTGGTCGCAACAGTAGTGGGGTATGCATCGATTATCTGTCTTTTCCCATTATTTTCTGAATCAGATTATGAATCAGACTTTGGCTCATTTTCTTTGATCTCGGCCACCAATTATTGTTTTGAGCGACATTCATCAATGTTGTGCCAGGGGATTTTGTGGAAATCACACCATTTTCCAGTGTCCTTCATCTTTCTGTTACCCTTCTTTTCATGTGGCTTGGACTAGTTTTCTGGAGGTTGATTGTTAGGGTCATCTTTACCATACTTTGGTTGTTGTGGGTTTGCAAACCCGAACTCTCATTTGTTCTAGTGCCTAAATTTCAGCTCAATTTTAACAGCATATCGATAGGCAGCTCCCAATGATGACATGTCTAGGAAATCCATTTTGGTTTGGATGTACCTATGCAGAGCCCCGTGATATTTTAGAACCAGATGTCACTCGGAGTCTTTGATACCCAGCTTGGTGCACAAGGTATGGAAATTATTTGTGAACTCCGACATTTTTTGGCCCCTCTCTTGTCGCAGTGTGATCCATCTCATGTATTGGTCGTCATAGTTACCAATAGGGTAATATTGTTCCATGGCCGCATCCACAAAAAAATCCCAAGTGGGCTCGTCCCCATATATTCCAGACTCCTCTGTGGAAATTTTCTTCCAGTAATTTTCCCACCAATTTTTGACATGGGGGAGATCCTTAAGGAGTGCGAAGGTGATATTTTCCCTGTCAGAAAAATTGTGAACTGAGAAATAACCTACTAGCAGATTTAACCATTTTTCTAGGGCATCTGCATCTATCTGACCTTCAAATACAAGAATATAAAAATTAACTTATACCTTGATAGGAGAGGTGCACCCAAAGTGGTCACTTGATGAAGACACACCTGTTGTTATCGACAGGCGTTGAAGGATGTGGGAAAAATTCTCCATCATTTCGTCCCTCTGTCTTGTGAGAGCTTGCTCAAGCAACAAATTAATAGAATCTTATGCTCTGTCATCTTTCTTTTTTTCTAACATGGAGATTTTCTTGGGAATGCGAGATCGATTTTCCTCAAGAGAGACAAGCTCGAGACCCAACTTGCAATACTCGGACCTCGTTGGGGACATGCACTAAAAATGATCAAGAGCAGCCTGCTCTAATACCACCGATCTGGATTATTTTCAGCACAAAATGAGAGCAAAGATATAATAAAGAAATGTATAGAGATATATCAGATATCCAATAATGTAACAAAGATATGACCATAAACACAGAGATACAGTAATACACAATTTCTATTAATAAGCGAAATGTACAAAACTGTAGAAATACAGAGTGAAAAACTCGCTAGAATGGTGGTAGCTTATCTCTGAGAAGAGATGTAACGGATACGCTCATTCACAAGAATATTATTGTCACAATGAGGATCCAAAGACCTTTTTAACATAAAGAAAATACAAAACCCTAACCCAGGAAGATGAAAAGTCAACAGTTTTGTGGACCCCATTTTGGGTAGTTTGGTGTATCAACTTCTTGGGGGTGTAACTTTGGCATACGATATTCGTTTGGGGCGCACAATAGCTCGTTGGAAAGGTATCAACGAGGATCTTCATTTTGGGGTTCAATCAGAGCCTTCATTTATTATTAAGGTGCTCGATTGTGAAAAAACATCGTTTAGGCCCTCAAAATGACCCCGAAAGTTTAGGACCTGAAAAATTGCTAAAAATAGTAAATTGCCAACAAAGTGTTTTGAGCCAGTTGGAATAGGTGGGTGGCCACCAATATCCACCTTGATAAATATTGGTTTTCATGAGTTCTTCAATAGGAGGAAGATGTCCTTTATGCATCAAAATTTGTGCAGCTTTGTGGAGTTGTGCATAAAGGGCTAGTGATTTCTTCATTTCCTTTTTTTTTTCTTTTGACCAACCTCTTGGAAGAGGTCAAGGGGAGCATAAACAATCCTCCTTTCACCTTCTGAAGAGTGAGGCAACTCATTCAAAGCATCCGATTTCTTTGTAATCCATTGTTACATATCATTTAACCCTTCTCGGATGGTAATGAACTATACATGCTTAGTTTGAATGGTAATGTATTGATCCATTATTTGTGTTGTCAATTGTTGGAAGACATGAAGATGGGAATACATATCAGTGGCAGACTCCTCAAGCTTTTCCCTTACCTTTTCAGCACATGCCTTGAATTCTTTCAGATTGCCTTCGTCTTTCTTTGAGTGCCTGATTTGTTCCTCCATTAATCCTTGCATCCTTTTCCTCATTCTAGCGGAACAAATTATTGGTATTTCATTATGTTGCTATGGTGAAGGTTGTGCTGGAAGATGTTATGAAAGGGGGATCTTTTTTTATGTCTTTTACTATTGTAGTACTTGTGACGACTGATAATGGGTTGCCTCTAGTAACTAGTTACTTTCCTAGTTTGTTGTTGTACAATTCTGCCGGTGGCTTTGTCAAATTTCAATTGTTTTAGGTTCGCCACCTTGTTGGTCTTGTAAGTTGTGTGAAGCCCCAACTCCATCTCACTGACTTGAATAAGGTGACTAGTGGTAGGAGGAACTTATGTCAATGTCTCTAGGATGTCGGTATCCATAGGAGAAGCGTCATTTTTTAGTGCTTCTTTATACCTTTTTCATTGCTCTTCTTCAGTTGATTTAGTTGCAGCTTCACCTGCTATCCTTTTCTATGTTTTTGTTGTTTTGTGACTGCCTTTTCTGCTACTACTCTTGCTTCTACTTCGACTGCTATTGTTTTCTTAGTTGTCGCATTTTCCTCTAATTTTTCTCTATTTCTATTGTTGCTGCCACTACTTCAGTTTCCACTTTGGCCTTGGCTTCTTCTAACCTTATTTTCTTTTCAGTGACATCCTCTTTCTTCTTTTCTTGTCGATCGTTGGTTCCTCTTCCTCTATTGATCCAGAATTCGTAGTTATTGTAGTGGTTGTCACTTTTGATGTTGTCTCTTCTTCATCTCTTTTTCGTGCCTCTTCACGGGATTTCTCTTCATCAAATGTCCTTCCTATAGGTTTTCCCTGCCTCGTGGAAATAACTTCATCATATGCGCAGTGAACCTCTTCTTCTTCCCAGGTAGTTGAAGTGTATTCCCAAGTGTGTTTGTACTTGCCGCAATGTTCCTTGACTACTTTCTTTGGATATTGTCTCTGGAACCTTTCTTCTCTGAATTCAAATGAAAATAGTATTTCTACTTCCGCTTGGCCTTGTTTAATTCTCTGAAATGAGTATAATCTAATCCATAATGGTAGTGGTAGGGACTGGATGGATTTCTTATCATGATAGAGTGGTGCCTTGAATCCATGCATCACAATTTTATATGTGATCTCCTGCAGCACTAATATGTCAAGTACGAACCTGGGGAGTAGATGAGGAGCTTTGGTAGCTTTCTATAATCGTATGTATGTACCATTCTCCATGAGATACCAATCTCCAATATTTCAAACTATTGCTAGATATTTTTCAGTCATACAAGGAGCAAGCGAGTTGAAAATGAGCTCGTAGAGTGGTGCCAATAAGTAATCATAGATCTTGTGATACTCATTCCTTTATTTGTGCTCCCATAGCACTTTGCAATAGATATTCACGGGAGGGTCGGTTGGATGCCAGGCCCAACCCATCTTGGGATATTGATGGCGCACACACGTCATATCCAATGGGTAAGAGGACATGTGAAATCTTGGGAATTCACCAGGAGCGGTCTCCTTGATGGCTCTGATGGAATATTCTAGGGTTGTCGATAGGATATTATCCCAATTGAAAGACAACCCCTCATCAAAACAATAATATATTAGGGGCATCGAGTATAAACTGAATTCTGATGCATCTTGTTCCCCATATAGTCTGCATATCATCACCAAAATATATTGGTATAGAATTCTTAGTGAACTGGTGGGATATTCACCAAACGGTCTAAGTTTGAACGTTTTATCTGGATTGTACCAGATTTTGAATAAATCCTTCACCTTGTCTAGGAGCTTCTTGATGAATTTGTCATCCAGTGACTGACTTCCTTTTTCCAAATGGTGGTATTGGGCTATGTCGGTTGCCTGGAATGATGATATGGGTTTGCCCTTAGCATTTAGTATATATCGGTTTTCGAGGTCTACGTGCTTAAGCATCCATGAGATCACATCCGCACAAGGAAAAACTATTGCATGAGTCGCCACCCTATGTGATCCTGACTTTCAGATGTTCTTGAAAATGTTGAGCTCATCTTGATCTTCAGCTTCCATAGGGAAGTTCATCTTCTTGAACATCTGGAAAACTTCACCTTATTTGAGTGAAGTCCCCCTTTTCTCTAAGAGTCATGTAGTGTTGTCATAGACATCCCATGGGGTGTCAGACTCTTCTTACCGTCAGCTTCCACTTTCGGAAGCCTCCGTCACGAGATATTTTCCTGCAGGCTTCTTATGTGGTGACATATATGAATATGTGACAAACACATTCATCATTAGTATATAAAACTAGCAATAAAATATGACATGACAACAAACATAAAACGTTAGTTATCGTAGTCATGTAAATTATTGAGTCTTTTGAGCAGTATCGGGAGATTTAAGATAAATCTGTCAATGTAAACCTGTGTTGGTATTTGAGGGGATACTGGTTCCAATTTCAGGAGGAAAGTCATCATCTGAATAAGATAGGATAATGGGAGACATGGTGGGGATTAGTGAAACTATCTCAATTCAAGAGGATGAAAAGACTAGGTGAATTAGTGAGAAAATCAGTATATCGACGTTCATGAGAACAACTATGTTGATATGTGATGGACATCGATCATGGGAACTACGTCGATGTGGTAGAAAAGTGCATCGGAGGCGTTGATAACAAGTATGTTGGTTATAGCATGGGGATGTCGATGGAGTTCGTAAGAACTTCGTCGATACTTAAAGTTAGTATCGACAATGTTTAGAGAAAACAAGGGCGATAAACTTGTACTAGAGGGAATCTTATGAAGAGTGTCGGTGCATAAATTTACGTGTCGATGGCGTTAGCACAAAATTGTCTGATGTGTACCGACAATGTCGATGCCAAATCTGTCGATGAATGGGAGACGTTTGTGTTAACTATTTCGATATTTGAATGTTTACACCGAAGTTGTCGCTAATTTCGTCAATGAAGGAGACTTGTACCGGAGTTGGAGCTAGTAATCTCACAGACAAGTATTGGAGGAAGTCACAACAACCTTGATAGCACGAGGATAATGGTTTCGGCATCAATCTTATAAACTCTGTCGATGAGCTTTCGACAACAAAAAATCAACTAAGTGTTTTGTCAATGATTTACACAGGCGACCATGGCTTGATTGGAATGGGTCGATGGATTCTTTTGGTTCTAAGACAGTAGTTTTAGCTTTGAGATAAACCAAGTTAGGGCCTAGGAGAGAAACTTTTTAAGTTTGGTATTGTTTGAAGGTTAGGGCATAGATTCATGGGAATTTAAAGTAGTTCCTAAGGTTTTGGTTCAAACTATTGAGCGCTAAGGGTTTTAGCGCTTGCGGCGCATGCCAAGGATTCATTGGAATGGTAGAGTGGGATATGATGGCATAAGAGGGATCATAAGGAGATCCTAGAGAGGCAAGGTGAAGCTAGGGTGCGAGAGGTTATAGGGATAGGTTTTTGTCATGCGCAAAAGGGAATCTGAGAGGCAAAGAAAGGCAGGTTCTTTTTATAGATTTAACCATGAAATAAAAACTGAGAAACAAGTGGTCATGTGGAAAGAGGCTTACCTGTAAGTGGTGGAACATAGACAGGTAAGGAGTTTGAAAATGGGTGAGGTGATTCCTCAGAATTTTCTTCACGCACACAAAAATATCAGTCTTCCTTCTCTCAGCAATGAGCTATGAAAAGTAGAATGGGGAAATGAAAAAACGAACTCTTGATTTATAACCTTTTGGGCACGCATTTTGAGATATCGGGGAGATCTGTTGAATGGCACTAGTGTTAAGCTTGAATCGTTGGCGAAGACATTGGGAACTTCTCTGGTCATACCGACAGAGTTCGTGGGAACTCCTCCAATTGTACTGGAGAAGATGATGGTAAGTTTGTCGACAAGGAGGTTAGTGTATTGGAGGAGTTGGAAGGAAGTATGTCGATGATATTGGTGACGAAGGTGGGAAATCTTCTGGGCATATCAGAGGTGATGTCAACAACTCGACTAACCAAAAATCCTGCATACTGAAGTAGTTGGGAGAAAGTCTATCAGCGCATACCAGAGACAAACACGTGAACCCCTCTAGTGTATCGGCAAAGTTCATGGGAACTCCTCTGGTTATCAAAATTTGTTCCTTAGAAAATTTAAAGTGCCAAAAACATAATCCAAACCAGACTTGCAATATAAAACAATTTCATCAAAGGGGCATGGGAATATTTTAACGAAGATAAATAAGTTGAGGTAGCTCAGAGGGATTTAAAACAGATAAAAGGTGGGGGTCCATTTTCTTGGATAAAATTGACTCTATGAGCAAGAAAACAAGAAAAAGGGAGATGTTTAGGCACAATAATTGGCGACACACTAGGCCAAGCCATGAATCTATGCAAAAATGTATCTAAACATAAAACTTATGAGAATGGAAACACTTGCAGTGCATGACCCAAGGGATAATGAGAACGTCCCATTGTTTTAAAAAGTGCAAAATTTGACGAGACAAGTTTGTATGATGTAAGGGAGAGGTCGCGGTTGTGCCCAAAGAAGATTGACTACCACAATATACCCTTTTGAATCGACTTTCTTCAGGATATGAGGAGAAGTACTACAAGGAAATGATGCATTAGGAATGCTAAGAATACAAGTTTATTATGCATTTATCTCATGTCACTCCACTACCAGCGAGCGTCCATAGCCCTGACGGAGTCACCCTGGTATCACAAGCCTTTCTCCACTACTAGCGAGTGTCCATAGCCCCGCTAGAGATACTTGCATGTGCCACATCAGTTGGAATACCTTTCCCCAAACCTTTACCTTTATAATATGATTCTCTTAAATTCAGAGAGAGAGCTGGATGGGGGGATCCCAGTTTTCCTTTAAAGGCATGCAGGATGACACATGTGAAAGTGAGATATGCCAAATCAATTATAGATTAGCTAACTCCCTAAGCAACATATCGGGAGTACTACAGATGCCTTTCTAAAGTAGTTTCCATTTAGTCTTAAACAAACACAAAACATGTTCTTCGATATGACCATTAGCTCACTCTTTATAAATTTATTAGTACAATGATCATTTTCTAATGAACTATGTTCCTCTATTGGATATACCTTGAAGCGATGCACAACAACGTTACATAGAGAGATACGAAGTTATGTCTAGAAGCCAAAATGTAGATTTCCAAGCTTTCGATACCAATGTGTCACATCTTAAAATTTATTTAAATCCAAGACACCAAATTCTCTTAGAAGTATAAGGCAAGAAATTTGAAAGAGAGAAAAGGAAAACTAACTAGAATAAAATAAAAACAAAGGTGCAAACCATAAAAAAAAGCAAGTAGTGAGAAAAGTATAGAAAAACCAAGCCGGAAATGAAACTTGAGAAAGCAGACTCTTTATTTATGTACAAGGGGAAGTTGTCTCAAAGGATAGCTAATGTAATGCTTAAGAATTTGGCCATTCACGGGGAAGAGGTCTACATCCCATTTAAGATTTTACAAGCAGTAAGTACCTAGACCAATCTTCTCTTTGACAACAAAAGGACGTAGCCATAATTGTTGAAACTTTGAGTGTTTTCCTTTGTCTTCATGTAGCTTGTCCCATTTGAGGACCAAGTCACCAACCTGAAAGTCTTTTTCGACAACTGACTTTTTATCAAACCAATGTTTAATAGTTTGTTGGTGAGCTTAAAACTTCATTTTAGCTTTAGCACAACTCTCTTCTAGTTTTAGCAAAGTGTTGATAAGCTTTTGGATGATAGGGCACTCTCTTCTGCATGACTATTGTGTGAGTTGAAGAGAAGGCATATAGATATTTAAAGGGAGGATGGCTTCCTTCCCATGAACGAGAAACTAAGGAGACATCCCTATGGATGCTTTAGGAGTAACACAGTCAACCCAGAGGGAATTGGATAATGCATTATGCTAATTCCTCTATTGATCAACTACAATTCATTTAAGGATATGTATCATATTTTTGTTGGTGGATTCAGCCAGGCCATTACCTTCGGGGTAATAGTTGGACGCATATTTTAAAATGATCCCTTTCTCATTTACCTTTACCTTGGTTAATGGTACAACTTCCATCCAATGGGTAAAATAATCAGTGGCGGTCAAAATATACATGTGTTGCTTAGATGAGTGAGGATTTATCTCATGAATTATGTCGAGTCCCCACTACTTGAAAGGCTCTTCAACAACAACAAGTTGAAGTGGAACAACTACCTTGATCTCTCTTTTCCAGTTGATTTCTAGAAAATGTCACAACTCCGGGAGTAAGCATGGGTGTCTTTGAATACTATGGGCTAATAGCACCCAGATCTTAAAATCTCATGGGTTGTGGTCTCTCCAGAAAAATGACCTCCAGCTGGTCCATCATGCATATCTTTGAGAAATTTTTCGACTTATTGTTTCTTGAGACATCAGAGAAGAACTTTGTCATAATTATTTTTGAACAATATATCATGAACCAGTTGATATTGTGCAGACTTTAGCCTTAATTCCCTTCTTTGATTGACATTGATATGATCAGGGGCAGTGTCACACCGAAGGTATTGTTTGATATCATTATACCGGGAATTTTCGATGGAAGGAATGTATGGAGATTGTTGTGTGTAGAGTGTTGGTTCCTCTTGTTATCCTTCTTATTCATTATCCCCGAGATCTGTGGCCCCGGTTGCTGGCTTACACAGAATTTGACCTTTAACAATGGTTTCTAGTTTGAATTCAATGTCATATTCCTGTAAAGTTGTCATCAAGTTGCCTCGCCTCTCACTTAGTTCCCTATGCACAAAGAGAGATCTAATATACAGGTGAGTGACGATCAACTTGGTGTGGTTTCTTAGTATACAAGGTTTGAACTATTTAATGGCTTTGTGGACAACAAAAGCCTACTTGTCCATTGGTGGATAATTTAGTTCAGTGTCATATAGTCCAATGGTCATAAATGTTATGGGGCATTCATTCCCTTGTTGATCTTTTTGAGTGAGCGCTACTGCAAGAGAATGATCTGACGCGAATGTGTACAACAAAAAGCTTTAGAAAAATATGGACTTTGAAGTGCAGGTGAAACCGCTATGCAAGCTTTGATATTCTCAAAGGCCTATTTTTCAATAAATGTCCACTTGAATTGAATGTCCTTTTTTTTATCATTTGTTGAAGGGGTTTAACAATTTTGGAAAAAACAGGAACAAATCTTCTCACTAAATTGATTTTGTCGAAAAAGGACTGCGTAGACTTTTTACTGTGTGGAGGTGGGATTTGCATAATGGCTTTGGTGCATTTCAGGTCAAAAAAAATCCTATCCTTCGAAATAATATGCCCCAATAGTTTACCTTCTGAAACAACAAAGATGCTTTTCTTGGATTTTAGAGAAATACTATATTTTCTACATCTTTCAAAAATCTGCTTCAGATGTTGCGAGGGATCAACTCTTTTCTTTGAATAAACTGTAACATCATCAAGGTAAATCACCACACTGTGACCAATTATACCTTTAAATGATATATCTATTTCCCTTTGAAAAGTGGCACCGATGTTGATTAGGTCGAAGGGCATTCTACGATATGCAAATGTTTCCCATTTTGTCCTAAAAGTGGTCTTTAACCGGTTTGATTTTGCTACTAGAACCTGATTATAACCAGAAAACCCATCCAAAAGAGAGAACATTTGGGAACCCGAGACTAATTGTAAGATTTGTTCCATTGGAGGAACAGGGTAATTGTTTTTTTCAGACTCTCAATTTAAATTACAGAAATATACACACAATCTAATCTCCACTGACTTATTCCTGACATGTACCAAATTGGACACCCAGTTGGAATGGTGGACTTTAAAGATAATCTGGGCGTCCAACAACTTCTTCAATTCCTTCTTAATAATAATTTCAATAGTAAGATGTATCTTCCTTAACTTCTACTTGAATAGATTGACACCCTCTTTGATGGGAATGACATGTTGGATAATATGGGTGTCATATGTTTTCAAGTCTTCATATGTCCAAGCGAATACATCTCGATATTTCTTGAACAACTGCGTAAATGTGTGTTTCTTTGTCTTCGAACAGAAAGTGCCTAAATTGATGAACTTGGGTTGTTCTGGAGTACCTAGATTCACCAGAGCGTGCATCAGAGGTGAGTTGTTCATATTTGGATTCATAAGTGTTATAAACTTAGTTTGTAGATCAAACAGATTTTTAAGGGATAACACACTCCTTAGGATGAAATTAGTTTTTATATTAATTGCTTCATCCCAATAGTCCCAAATATTTTGTTCATGCACTTCATCATCTATCATCAAATTTTGAAATACATCAGCCCTAGTAAGGAAAACTATAATCTGACCATCATCATTAAACACTCTCCAGTTTATGACATTGTCTAGTATAGAAGGCTTGAAAAGGATTTCAACAGTAAATCCATTATTCAATGGCATGAATCTAGATGTTGCATTTGCTAAAGTGTCGGCAGCAGCATTTTGGGAGCAATGTATAGTAGTAATATTAAACGTGTCAAAATAATTGATCAAGTTCCATACATCATGTTGGTAACCATTTAAATGGGGAGATAAGCAGTGAATGGTGTTTCTTACCTATCTGGTAATTATCTCTGAATCACCAAAAACTTGAAGGCATTTTACCTTAAGGTCGATGGCCTTCTTCAGGCCTTGAACCAAGGATTCATACTCAACTGTATTATTTGTGCATTTGAATTCTAAACTGAAGGATATAAGAGTCCTGCATTTTTCTGGATCAATAAGAATGCATCTTGCTCTGTCTCCTTCCTAAGATATGGAGCCATCGAAAAACAAAGTCAAAATGTTATTACCTACGATTGAGTTAGTAAAACAAAAACTATCAACTTCTACTATAGTACAATCAATAGATTCAGTCTGAGTGCAATGAAGGAGTTTGAACTGTGTATCCGTTTGAATCGAAGATGATTGTGCTTCATATCAACCATGGTCAACCTCTAAAAAGTAATTACCCAATGCAGTATGAGAAAAGTTTATGTGCTCATTCTTACCTTCAATTTTTGTTACTGTTTGTTTTATATGTGCTTTAGTGTTTACCCGGATCTGGTTTGGTTTACCCTTATACAGAAGCCATAAGTGGGACCAGTCTGTAGAGAAATATCCTTGAAGTTTTGTAGACCAATCCATGCTCAACAATAACCCATAACCTTCAGGAATATCAAAAACAATAATATCAAGGACCTTATGGACTCTAAGATCATATGTTAGCCTAATCATAACATCTTGGAGTTCACCTCTTACCTTGACATTTGATTTATCTAAGTGTATGATTCTAGTACTACTCTTTTCTTGGAAAACATTTATTCTTTAGTAAATCATGTTAAGAACCAAATATCAAGATAGCATATAAAAACTTCAGAATAAGTACTCAACGCCTTGAAAAAGAGAGAATTTAAGATAATAAGCCTCTTCAAGGGGGAAACCTCCTTATACACTACATAAATTTCCAAATACCAGATGATTCCAAATGAAAAGGTCTCCTTGGTATATATAGGAGACTAGGAGGTACAATTACAACTAACGGACCCAAGCCGACATAAATAAAATAGCATTACTAATGTAATATGCCCCAATTAAGGGGTAATGTGCCACTATTTAGGGCTTAACATGCCCCTCCCCTTCAGACAAGTGTTGTCTGCAACGCTTGAGTAATTCTGGATGCTTCTGTATAAAATACTCATCTTCCCAAGTGGAATCTTCAATAGGTAATTTCCTCCACTTAATGAGATACTCTGAAATGGATCTATTCCTCCACTGGTGAATTCTAGTGTCAGTGATAGCTTCAGGCTCCAATATTATTTTTCCTTCCTCGTCAAGTTCTGGAAATATAGTTTGAACTGGGATCTTGTCACCTATAACCTTCTTTAAGCATGAAACATGTAAAACTGGGTGTACTCGTGAAGATGTAGGCAACTCCAATTTGTATGCCATAGTACCAATCTTGTGAAACACTTTATAAGGGCTATATTACTTTGGTGATAATTTATTATCCTTCTTGGCTTGCTTGAGGGACATATGTTTGTATGGTTGTAGTATTAAAAACACCCAATCCCCTACTTCAAAACTTCTTTCACTGCGATGTTGATATGCTTGTTGTTTCATGCAATTATGTGCCATGGTCAGGTTGTCCTTTAAGATTTGAAGAAATTCTTGTTGATGATCGATGTGATCTTCCACTGCTTGAACCTTAGATTTTTCTTTTAGAGAAGAAGTGATGGAAGGAGGGTGGTATCCATAGAGTTCCATAAATTGTGTCATTTTTTTGCAGTGTGAAAGGAAGTGTTATACCACCATCCTTCCAAGGGTAACCATTTGAACCATTGTGTTTGTTTATCAGAGACAAAGCAACGAAGGTATCCTTCCAGACATTTGTTCACTATCTCAGTTTGTCCATCAGATTGAGGATGATGGGATGAGCTATGATCCAATTGAGTACCCAAACAAGAAAATAATTATGTCCAAAAATGTCTGGTGAAGATGGGATCTATGTCACTTACAATAATCTTTGGGCTTCCATGTAGCTTTTGAATTGTCTCCATGAATGCGGTGGCAACTATATTGGATTTGAAGGGATGAGAGAGTGCACAAAAGTGTGTGTACTTGGTCAGTCTATCAACAATCACCATGATGACACTCTTTCCTTCAGACTTTGGTAACCCTGTGATGAAATCCATGGAAACCTCCTCCCAGCGTTGACTAGGAAGGCTAATGGTTGTAAAATACCGAGGGTCTTAATTGTTTCAACCTTATTTTGTTGGAAAACCAAACATTCTGCCACAAACCTTTGAACATCAGTTTTAAGGCCATCCCAAAAAAATCCTTCTTGACCCTATGGTAGGTTTTCAAAAATCTCGAGTGCCCTCCTACCGGAGAGGTGTAAATTTCCAATAGTACCTTTTGTTTGAGTTGGGAGTTCTTACATAAATCTAAGCAGTGTTTGTACCATAGTGAATCATTTTTCCATGTAAATGTATCTAATGCACTAGACTCCTATTGCAACCTTTGAATGAGAGTTGACATGTTTTCGTCATTCTTCCATTCATCCCTCACTTCTATTATTCAATCGGGTTGGATGATCGTGATAGCACAGAGAAAGGCCTCAACATATTCATCCTTTCTTGAGAGTGCATCTGCCACATCATTTTGCTTCCCCTTTTTATAGATGATTTAAAAATCATAACCCAATATCTTGGTCACCCATTTTTGTTGTTCTTTTGAAGATAGTCTTTGTTCCAATAAGTATTTAAGACTATCATGATATGTTTTGACCTTGAAGTGCCTACATATTAGGTAAGGGCGTCATTCCTTCAATGCATGTAGTATTGCCATCATTTCCTTCTCATAAATGGGTTTGTGTAAGTCCTTTCCCTTTAGTGGTCGACTTTTAAAAGCAAGGGGCCTTCCTTCTTGCATTAGAACAATACCAATGCCATTTCTCGAGGCATCACATTCTACAATAAAGGCTTTTGTGAAGTTTGGTGTGGTCAAGGCAAGAGCTTTGCACATCACCTCTTTAAGTTGTTCAAAATATTGAGTTGCCTCTGGAGTCCATGAAAATGCATCCTTCTTAGTTAATCTCGTTAAAGGTGTTGCTATTCTTCCATAGTTCCGAACAAACTTGCGGTAGTAACCTGTCAAACCCAAAAATCCTCTAAGACTCTTCAATGTTTTGGGAATCAGCCAGTCCATCATGGCCTTAATATTGTTAGGGTCTACCTTGACACCTTCATGAGATACAATATGACCCAAATACTCTACCTCCTTCACCCCAAAGAAACATTGGATGGTTTGTCATATAGTTGTTGCTCCTTTAGTAGTTGTAGCACCTTGTCAACATGTTGCACGTGATCCTCCCAAGACTTGCTATAGATTAATATATCATCAAAAAATACTAACACAAATTTTCAAAGGAAGGACTTGAAAATGGAATTCATCAACCCTTGGAATGTGGAAGGTGCATTTGTAAGGCAAAAAGGCATGACCAAAAATTCATAATGGCCTTCATGAGTTCGGAACGTTGCTTTTGGGATATCTGCTTCCTTCATTCTGATCTGATGATACCCTGAACGGAGATCCAACTTTGTGAAATAGATTGCTCCATGAAGTTCATCTAACAATTCATCAATGACGGGAATGGGAAACTTATCTTTAATATTGATCTTGTTGAGCTCTCTATAATCTAGACACATATGCCATGAGCCATGTTTCTTGAGTACCATTACCACCGGTGTAGAGTAAGAACTTTGGCTAGGTCTAATAATGTCATCCTCTAACATTTCTTCAACCACACACTTCATTTCACTCTTCTGGGCATAAGGGTATCTGTAAGGCCTGATGTTAGGAGGAACACTCCCAGGGATTAGGTGAATAGCATGATCATGATTTCGAGTGGGTGGAAGACCTTTGGGAATATCTTCAAATACTTCGGAATGCTTATCAGTGATCCCTTTGAGATCTAGGGGAATAGATGGATTAGATGTTTGAACATCTAGTGAGCATAGTTGTGCAATTACACCTTGATGCCACTTTTTCAATAATTTTGTCATGCCATTAAAGCTTATCACCTTACTGTGTTTCCCTGTGATACCCCTTAACTCAATTTATTTTCCTTCCAATGAAAAATTCATGAAAAGTTCTTGAAAATTAAAATCCATTGTTCTTGATGATTGTAACCATTGGATTCCTAGTACGCAATCAGCACCACCCATGGGTAGATCAATAATTGGAATATTCATTACATATTCCCCCATAGTAAGATTGATCTTATTGAATTTTCCTGAGCAATTGATAGTTCCTCCATATGCAATCATTACTTGAAACTCTAGCGCTGTATATACAAAGAAATTGAGAGCTTTGTCTAATTTATAGTGAATGAAATTATGAGTAGTACCAGAATCAATTAGTACTATTACCATTTTCTGTTTGATATATCCTTCGATCTTGAGGGTTTGAGGAGTGTTAATTCTGGCCAATGCATTACATGATATCGTGGGAGTCAACTCTTCAGAAGAAATCGCTTCTACCTTTTCATCTTGAGATGGTTATTATTCTTCTTCTTCTTCTTCTTCTTCCTCTTCACAATCTATGTAGAATAATTTCTTCTTTGCACACTTATGTCCCTTACTGTACGTGTTGTCACAATTAAAGCATAAACCTTTTGCTTTTCTTTCCTCCAATTGTTGAGGTGTCAACCTTGTAGGTTGAGGTGTTTTATAAGAAGGAACATTATTCTCTCGATATATGTTAGGACTGGTCCTTTTAGTAGCCATAGCCATATTTTTACTTTCAACGCTTCTTGCCACCTCGAATGCATTCTCCAATTATTTGGGTTCCCAAAGGCGAACCTAATCTTGAATGTTATCGTTTAAATTTCCTATGAATACATCAATCAGGTGCTCATCTGGAATATTTGTTACCTTTGTATTCAATCTTTGGAAGTTCTCAATGTGCTCTGCAACTGAACCCTTTTGCTTGAGATTTATTAATTGGCTAAAGAAGGTATTGCTCCTTGTATCCTCATACTGTGCTATCATTTATTCCATGGAAATTGTACAAGTGACGAGTGATTTGCGAGAACAAATCCATCGATACTACACAAATTGATTGGGTTCTAAATATAAAAAAGCAATTCGTACCTTTTGTGTATGTGGCACATCATGTAGATCAAAGAATTTCTCCATCCGAAGTATCCATGTGATTGGGTCCTTGCCATCAAACTTCCTCATATCGATCTTAGGAAAGTGGTTGGTCTTCAACCCAAAGTTAGAGTTTCTCCAATCTTGATTCATCTTCCTTGTGTCCTCATCATGAATTTCATGGGATAGATTTTCACTTTCAGGTGTCCTCTCTATTAGGAAATGTTTCAATCCTTCCATGATCTCTCCTTATAAACCATCCATCATCCCTTATCGTTCATCTTTTGTTACTATATTCTTTTGAAAATAATTTATGTCCCTACGCATTTCTTCACCTTCATCAAGATTCCAAGTAGGACTTTTTGGAGGCTTATTTGGTGTATAAGTTCCTTTTTTTGGTGGCATGTTGGCCAAGTATCACTTTTAAAACTTGATTTCGAGGTGGTTCTGCTAGATGATATTTATTATGATGTATCTCCAAAATTTTGGCCCTTCTAGGTATGAAAAATTATTTTGTATAGTTCTCTGATATTTCTTCTTTGCAATGCCATAGGTATAATCCAAATTGGATGTGCCAAGTGGAAATTAAGGTAACGTCCCCATAGCTTGTTGATTTTTCCCTTCAAGGAGAGCGTACTTGTAAAACGTGCCAAGATCACAATATATGATATTTGATTCTAAAACTTGTACCAAAAATACTACAGACTGTCCATTGTGCAATGAAATTAGTCTCACTTAATTTGGATACTCACTGAAGAATATATAATTGTTTTACCTGGAATACCTATTTGAGACTAGTTAATATGACTACTCAGATACCCTATCTTGCACAGGGTGTATCTACAAAAGTAGGATGACCCAGATGTTGAAATTTTTATCACAGCTACCTTGATAATTTTTGTGTACATCCTCTGGATTTTAGGGTCTGAAAAGTTACACAAAAAATTTCATAGTGAAAATTCTGTGATGACAAAATTCAGGATGATTCCAGAACCCTATCTTACACAGGATATATCTCCGAAAGTATAAGGCCTCAGGAGATGAAATGTGAACCCAATGTAATATGATCCATCTACTAAATATCCTCCAAGGGGTTCCTTCTGAAACTTCGTAGAAAAAAAAATTATAGCGAAAATTTCAAGGTGTCTCATATGTAGCAACGAAACCCCAAGACCTTGAGCTTTGATACCAAATGTTTAGAACCAAATATCAAGATAGCATGGAAAAACATTAGAATAAGTACTCAACGCCTTGAAAAAGAGAGAATTTCATATAATAAGCCTCTTCGAGGGGGTAACCTCATTATACACCACATAAATTTCCAAATACCAGATAATTCCAAATGAAAAGGTCTCCTTTGTATATATATAGGAGACTGGGAGGTACAATTACAACTAATGGACCCAAGCCGACATTAATAAAATAACATTACTAATGTAATATGCCCTAATTAAGGGGTAATGTGCCACTTTTTAGGGCTTGACAAACCGAGTAAGGCATGATATTAGATGAAGCATCGGAGTCTACTAAATAGTTATGCACATTGAAATCAATAATTTCGAATGTAAGTAGAAAGGGCGGTACCTGGGACCTAGAATCAGATCTTATATTGGTTTCATTTATGATAGATTTAATTGCAGTTATGTTCTTTGCCATTGTTTCAGCAGTTTTAGAAGTGTTGTCAATTATAGCGATGGTCTTCTTCTAGGGGTCATTGGGATTGAAAGTATCGATAATAAGATCACTTTGTTGGGGAAGTGCTCATATATCATACAGGGAGATTTGGACTTGGTTTTCTTTAGATTTTCAATGACATTATATTCCAAAGCATGAGTTTCATATTTGCCTGAGGTTTTGCTTGCCTGTGAGGTGTTGGGTTTATTGTTGGCTGGTGGAGCGCTAGGTTTATTGTTGGTTTTTGTTGGGGTCAAAATGCTTGGTTTCTGAGTAGGAGTGGAAGGAGTTATCTTTCTCGGAGTAGTGATGGTTTTCGAGGGGAGAGGAGTGATGGGAAAAACACCCTTGTTGCATAAGTTGTAATCATTGGGGGCATATTTTGTGACTTGTGCATCCCCCATAGAAACCTCTTCAATCTGCTCCTCATCTGAATCTATACACCAATCCCATAGAAACATGGTAGATTCTTGAGTTGTCTCCTCAAGGGTTTCCTCCTTTTCCTCTTTCTTGGTCTGGTCATCATCGATTTGTTGTTGATCTAACAACTAGTTAATGACCAATTTCTTAGAGTTTATCCATTGAGGAATCTTTTTTTCATAATGGTTTTGGAGATGATATGAAGAAAACTTGTCCATGCCGAAGTCATCCAAATTTAAATTAAGACTCGGGGTTTCTGAAGGCCTCGATGGGTTGTTCTTCTTCTTGAAGAATGGGCGAAAGGTTTCCTGCTTTGATGACTTGTCACCAACATTCTTCTTGAGGTTAACCACTTCGTTAGAAAGCTTATTTTCCAAATTAACCACACTATCTAGGTTATTGGTTTCTTTCTCAGAAGGTTTGGTCAAGAGGATGGGTTTCTTTCCAAACACTTTGGTCTCTTTCGATGCAAGATGGTTGCCTAAAGAAAGCAGTTCTTTATCAACTGCTTTAGCTTCCTCAAAATTTTGGGCTAATGTAGTTTTGTTAGCATGCTTAAAAAACATGTCTATAGAGGGAAGCAACACTGAAGTATAATAATCTACATCCAAGGGGTCTAGAGGAGCGGTTTCAACAATGAATTTGTTAAGAATAGTGTTGAAGCGTTGGTTGAAGTGCTTTACTTTTTCCTTCTTTTAAATTTTTAAGGCCACTAGTTCCTTAAATAAAGTTTCAGGAGTTTTCTCGTCCCCAAACTCTCTGATGAAGGCCTTTTCGAAATCATTCCAGCAGGTTATGGAACCAACTAGTAAGTTAAAGTACCATGTGGAAGCCTTGTTTTCAAAGGTGTAGGGAAACAATATGCAAACCATGTCTTTGTAACGGAGACCAAGAAGATGCGTGGCGAAAAATAAGTTCTTAACGTCGTCTTCTGGCAAACAAGCTTTGTTGGACAACTGAGAGGGGGGGTGAATTAGTTGTTACTGTGCTTAAACAATTATGCTTATTTTAAATTCTTTACAAAGAACTCAATGACAATCACAATAATGCAGGGAGGTAAGCAATAGAATATTCAACATCAATCACACACATGAAATATACAAAGACAGATATTTCATGAGGAAACCCATAAAGGGAAAAACCTATTCTTATTGATATGATAAGTAATATTTATTCTCTAGCATCCACTAGAAGGAAGCACCAACTCCCTGGTTTCTCTAGCACCCACTAGAAGGAAGCACCAACTCCCTGGTTTCTCTAGCACCCACTAGAAGGAAGCACCAACTCCCTAAGTGTTCCAGTACCAACTGGATGGAGGCACCAACTTCCAGTTACATAGGCACCGACCTGTATAACAAATAACAATAGTTCTCCCTTGCACCACCCTGCCACCCTGGTTTTTCTGGTTGCAACCAGATGGAAGCTACAACTCCCTGTGTTCAAGCACCCACTTGAAACTCTAAGGACAATAGTCCTCCCTAGCACATCCCTACCACCCTAAAATATAAATCTTTGCTTTCTTGAATTTATCACAGTGATACAACATTTATCTATGGCTTACTAGTCTCATCATTGTTCTGCTACACTGCTTTGCTTTGCCTCCATCAGTGTCTCTCTCCTCGCGTCTGCTGCACTTTTTGTTCTTCTCTCATATATGCATTTTTGTTCCTTGCTTCTTCTACGCTTTATGCTCTATGTCTTTTTTCCATTCTATGCACCACGCCTCTTCTGTTCACTTTAGCTCCTACACACAACATGCTTCTACCCGCATGAATCACACTCAACATCAGCACCCATCTCTTCTATGTTATGCGTATTTATACTCTATGTGCACCTTCTGCATACTTCATGCCGCGCCTCTTCACTGCGTCATAGTTCTCCCTATAGGTCGTTCACTTCATCTCATCCTCTCTACTGCATGGATATCCAATTGAATACCTTCACTTCTCTGTTATGCATGTATTTCTCACATTGAGTCATCTACTTGATCATCATATGAACTCTTCATCTTTTCTGGCCGTTATTCAAGGTTCTTTCGCTTCTCTGCAAGTTATCCTCATAATCCTTTGTTTCTCTATCAGTCACAATTCTTCGTCCTCTATGGAAGTTAAAGTCAACCGGTTTGGGCTCCTTTGGCTCCTAAGCCTCTTCCTTCTCGTAACCATTGGTTGTGACCTGGGGCCAATCACTTCGGACTTCGCGTTTCAGGTCATCTGTCGTGAGTCACCCCGATTCTCCCAACTCTCGATCTCCCGAACTCCAAAGTGGAGCTTAGCGACGTGCTAGCTCTTCCCTAGATATGACCTTGGGTGATGAGTTCATGTGACCACACGATTGCGGGTGGGTCTATAGGCAGTTTGAGGACAACCCGCAATTCACTACAAGCCTCCACGCGTCCTTTCTCCAAAACTGTGGTTTCGATTGCGGCCCTCTCATTAGAAATTAAGGCCCGAGCATGTTATGGTCCCGCAATGGAGCGCAACCGTCAATCTCATGATCTTGATGGTGCTCCTGAACGGACGGTTTAGATCTGTAATCTCAAGTCTGTGGACTAGATCTCTTCTTCCTCCATCAACGGTTGAGGTTTCCTTCGTGATCCGGGCTCCGGGAGATTCAAATATCAAACCCTGTTGTTGCTAACTGGATATCTTTCGGAATGGAAGATCTGCTAAAATTTATCCGCTTCAATCAACGGCTCTGCCTTCTTTCTTTTGTCCACGCGTGATCCTTACTCTCAACGATCATATGACATGTGGCCCTCCAAACCAACGGACGAGATCGATTTCTCCTTTCGGGCTTCGGGAGTTTTGATTCTCAAACTTCGCTTGCTCCTAAAGCATTTCACCTAGAGTCCATGATCCAACGATGTGTGTCCCTCTTAGATCAACGGTCGAGATCTCCTTTGGGTCTATGGACTTTGGAGATTTCAATTCTCAACCTTCGCTTTCTCAGAACGCTTTTAGCCGGAGTCCATAGATTCTTTCCATGTGTCCTCCTCGAATCAACGGTCCTCATTCACTTCAGGACTCTGGCACTTCAACAATCTCAAACCTTTCTCCTTCATGTTTTCCCAGAGATGACAATATACTGACGTGTCTCCTCTTCAATCCAACGGCTATCCTCCGCTCCAAGACTTCAGCCTTCCGCAATCTCAAATATTTCTCCTTCGCATTTTCCCAGAGACGTTTCACCTAGAGTTCACGATCCATTGACATGTATCCTTCTACATGATCAATGATCAATAATACACCTGAAGTGATCTTTAGATCGGACGACTCGTATCCACTTCGGGTCTTCGGCATTCGGGACTTCGGGTCTTTGGGTGAGTACTGGTGGTAAAACTCCCGAAGCAAAACTCTCAGAGTGACGTAGCTCTTGCATCACTCGATGACGTGTCATGAGTTGATAAGCTGCCATGTGTCACGAGTTGAGAAGCTGCCATGTGTCACTCGGATTTGTGATTTCCATGTACCTGAAATGTCGAACCAACTTGACACTTGTCATTGTCTGATTGTGCCACATGTCCTTACTGACGTGTTCTGCCACATGTCCTTTCTGACATTGTCTGCCACATGTCCTTGCTAACGTTGTCTACCACATGTCCTTGAGGATGAGATTTGCTGATGTAATCTGCTGACATAGATCTCCCTAATCTAATGGTCATTGTCTGATCTCTAGATCTAACGGCTGACGAAAATTCGCATTCCAGGAATTTCAAATCTCAAACTTTCCTGAGTGTAACCTCCTCGCATCTTTATATCCAAAGTGAATATTGTTCGCTCGATCAAGATATTGGACCGATGGCTTGATATTTCTGTGATGCAGCTTTGCTAGCTTATCTTGTCCTTCCACTTGAAATTGATCCAACGGTTGACGAAACTTCGCATTCCGAAGATTTCAAATCTCAAAATTTCCTAAGTGTAAACTCCTCTCATCTTTAGACCCAAACTAAACATTGTTCATCGATCATGTTCTCAGATCGACGGCTCGATATTTTTGCGCACTCCTCCTATCTGGACTCTGATCCGTCAGCCACTGTCGCTCCTCCTCCTAAGCTTACGATTTCTTCCAACTTGGAAGAATGTCTAAGTGTCAAAGGCCTTGACCTTTGATCCTTCTATGAGTCCTGATGACTTGGACCTCATCTGCACTTCTGGAAACTACTCTCTTCTGAGATTTCTCGTCTCTCCATAGTGTCTGTTTCTCCTCCTGAGCTTATGCTTATTTCCAAGCTTTGATCTCTACATAGTGTTCACTTCTCCTCCTGAGATTACGCTTATTTTCGAGCTTTTATCTCTGCATACTTACGCTATTCCTCCTAAGCTTTGATTTTCATATTGTTCACTTCTTCTTCTGAACTTATGCTTTCCATGTTTGTCATCATTATTGCTTTTCTTGCATGTAAACATATCATCAGTGTTGTTTTTCTTGCCATCAATGACAATCACACTCTGCCTGCAAACATGCCAACAATCTACCCCTTTGGCATTGATGGCAACCCTGAAAGACTGCACTGTTCTACTTAGATCTCCAACTATAGAATACAGAACACACCTTTTCTCCCCCTTTGACATCAATGACAAAGAAAACATGCTCCCCCTGAGTTGTTGTGGTACGTTTTCGGAGGTATCAGATATTCAACCAACACAAACTCCCCCTGAATGGATGGATTCTCTTATTTGAGTCCTGCAGAGTATTTGTATCTAACTCAGAGTCTTATCCTTCTGATTCTTGCACCTATTCATCTTCAGCTTTAGCTGTGTCCTCTGTAGCAGACTCAATATTGCTCACCTCTCTTACTAGGACTCCTTCATCAACCTTTTCTTGTCATAACTTAATGACTCCCCCTGTCACTCTCCTCTGATATTCTATTACAGCAACTTCATTTTTCTTCCATGATGCCTATAATCCAAGACTTTTATGACCATATTCATCACAAGAAAAAACCATTACAAACACTCTCATACCTGCTTTCCCTTTTTACAAATGAAGGACCTGTGTTAGACTTCTTAGGAGTATTGATTTCTTCCTTGTTGTATCCAAGACTGGATTTTTCATTTGGTGATCTCTGACTATCCAAGATCTCATCTAGGGTCATGAAGTTGTTCAAGAACTTGATTTGGTTGTTTGACTTCTCAACCTTCACAACTTCTACTTTCAGCTTATGACATGATTATTCTTCTACTTCTTCTTTTCTTGCATGGGAGGATTCAATATCAACATCATTATTTGTCCTTATGCCTTTAGCCACCACTTGTCCTGAGTTTACAAATTTTACTTTACAATATTTGGACGTGAACACCTCTTCATAGCCTCTGTCACACATTTGACTTATACTGAGCAAATTGTGTTTCAGACCATCTACAAGCAGAACATCCTCGGAATCTCCTTTTCCATTACTCAAACTAACCATCCTTTTACCCTTGATTTTACCTGGTTCATCATTTTCAAAGATCACATTTCTTGTTTTTCTTTTACTTATAGGCAGAAGCTTATCCTTTTCTCCAGTCATGTGCTTCGAACATCCATTGTCTATATTCCAGGAGTCATTTTGTTTTTGAGTTGAAAGTACTAGACCACATTTTTCACTATCTTTCTGTTTCCATGTGCTGGCCTTTCTAACTAAGAGCTTTATCCTTGGATCTACTTTGTAATTCTTCAGATGGCAGTTTGCAACTTTCTGGCCGAAGTTATGACAGTTATAGCATTCAAGCTCATTTTTCAATAGGTCAAAGTGATTGTTGCAGCGTTTTCTACTCATTGATTGTTTATTATTTCTTGACCTCCTCAGTTGCATGTTTCTAAACTTAACTTGACAATTTGAAATCCGCGGTTGTTTGTTACTTGGCTGTCTCATTCTCTGTTGTTGCATATATTTATTCCTTGGGTGTCTTGATTGCTCATGTCTAAATCTTAAGGAACAATTTACAGCTTTGTGGCCAAAGTTATAACAGTAGAAACAATATTCATAGAAAAAATCTTTGTACCTGGAAAATGGTTGTCTTCTTTGAGCAGGTTGATTTCTTCCATGTTGGTGATTTCCTTGAGCAGAGCGTGTATTATTCCTTTGTTCTACAGATTCATTTCTGGCACCTTTTTCGTTACTCCTTGGTGGCTGATTATCTTCCTTTGTTTTTGCAAGTTTGATGTTGTCATTGGTTGTAGATTTGACAAACTTGATGGGTTCTTTGTTGCTTGGCTGACCACTACTTGATCCTTCTTCATAACCCAACCTAGTTTTCAACTTTGGATTCCTTTACTGATTCAGAATGGTGGCTAATCCTTTTGAGGCTTTGATACTTGACAGATTCTGATGATACAAGGATTGAAACTTCTCCAACTCTTTCCTAGTTATCACTACTTATTCTTCCAGAGCTTCACATCTTTCCTTCTTTTATGATAACTGTTGTTTCAGAATGTCTTCAATTTTCTTTGCCTCTTTTAATTCCACTTTTAGCAGGGCAAAGTCTTCATCGGGTTTTTTACTGCCTTTCTCGAAATGTATCAGCATTTGTTTTTGCTTTCTCTTCTTAAGTTTGATTCTGTCAATCTCTTCCAAAGCGTTGATCAGCTCTCCTTCCAAGTCAACCACAACTTCTTCATCATCAGCATCACTTCCTGTGCTTTTATTATCATAATATTCTTTGGCCATAAACACAAATTCATTTACCTTATCTTCACAGGAAGAGTCACTATCTGTGTCTTCTGAAGAGTCATCATTGTTTACACATAAACTTTTCTTTTTATCAAATCTTTTGGATTTGTACTTCTCTTCACCTTCAGGATTCTGGTCCTTCTTCTTATGTGGACACTTAGATGCAAAGTGACCTATCTTTCCATAGTTAAAAAATTTGAAGGGCAACTTGTTTTGGTACTTGCCTTAGACTCAGAATCCTCATTCTTGTCTGCTTTAAATGATGCTTCTCTAGTGGTATATTTATCTTTACTAATCCTCATTTCATAAGCAGTTAGAGTTCCTAGGAGTTGATCAATAGATAGAGTCTTGAAATCATTCAGTTCTTCTATTGTAGAAACTTTTGGATTGAATCTATCAGGCAAAGATCTTAAGATCTTCTGAACTAATAATACGTCTTCAATCTTCTCACCAAGACCTTTCATGGCATTCACAAGCTCCTCAACTCTTAAGAAAAATTTATTAACTGTCTCATCCTCATTCATCTTTAGTTGTTAAAACTGTAATCTATAGGTTTGAAGCTTGGCATCCTTTACCTTCTCATTACCTTCATAACTGCTAATGAGTTTGTCCCACATTGCTTTGGCAGATTCTAAGTGCATAATTTTTACAAATTCTGCTCCTGCAAGCCCACTCAGAATAGAATGCATAGCCTTAGTGTTGAAGTTGAATTCTAGCTTGTCATCCTTATTAGCTAGTACAACTAGCTTTACATAACCAGTCTCTACCACATCCCAGACATTTGCACCTAAGGCCATGATGTAGGTTCTCATGCTAACTTTCCAGAAGCCAAAGTTTGTTCCATTGAACAGGGGGGAATAATTGGTTGAAGTTCCTCCATGGCTAGTCATGTTTAAGCTCTAGGATCTACAATTAAATAAAGGGAACTTTCTCTGATACCAATTGTTGGACAACTTAGAGGGAGGGGTGAATCAGTTGTTATCGTGCTTAAACAATTATGCTTATTTTAAACTCTTTACAAAACACTCAATGAAAATCACAATAATGCAGGGAGGTAAGCAATAGAATATTCAACATCAATCACACACATGAAATATACAGAGACAGATATTTCCTGAGGAAACCCATAAAGGGAAAAACCTCTTCTTCTTGATATGATAAGTACTCTTTATTTTATGTACATTATCATTCTTATGAGAACCAACTCATTGTGAGGCTACCACCTCTATTTTGCAAGCTGCAACTTGCTGAGAGCACCAACTCTCCGGTTTCTCTAGCACCCACTAGAAGGAAGCACCAACTCCCTGGTTTCTCTAGCACCCACTAGAAGGAAGCACCAACTCCCTGGTTTCTCTAGTAACCACTAGAAGGAAGCACCAACTCCCTAAGTGTTCCAGCACCAACTAGATGGAAGCACCAACTTCCAGTTACACAGGCACCGACCTGTATAACAGAGAACAATAGTTCTCCCTTGCACCACCCTACCACCCTAGTTTTTAAGGCTGCAACCAGAGGGAAGCTACAACTCCCTGTGTTCAAGCACCCACTTGAAACTCTTAGGACAGCAGTCCTCCCTAGCACCTCCCTACCACCCTGAAATATAAATCTTTGCTTTCTTGAATTTATCACAGTGATACAGCATTTATCTATGGCTTACCAGTCTCATCATTGTTCTGCTACACTACTTTGTTATGCCTGTATCAGTGTCTCTCTCCTCGCATTTGCTGCACTTTATGTTCTTCTCTCAGATATGCATTTATGTTCCTTGCTTCTCCTGCGCTTTATGCTCTGTGTCTTCTTTCCATTCTATGCACCACGCATCTTCTATGTGCTTTAGCTCCTGCACACAGCATGCTTCTACCTGCATGAATCACACTCAACAGCAGCAACCATCTCTTCTTTGTTCTGCATTTTTATACTCTTTGTGCACCTTCTGCATACTTCATGTCGCGCCTCTTCACTGCGTCACAGTTTGTTAGAATATGAAAGGATGTGCTCGTTTTACCATTGACAATATCACTATTGTCACACAACCATAGGCCGAATCCACCCTCCGAGCACCTTGACCTTGACAGTGAGAAGAATCCTGGTAGCAATCCAATAGCCAAGTAAGGCTAATGCACCAAGCAAGAAAGTAACCAAAGTTGATCAAATAGTCCAACCCAAAACTGGCGCAACACCTTCCCCGGAACCTGCACACAAGACTGCTAGACTGCAGTGCGCACAAGTGACTTCTACAGTTCTGAGAATGTGTCAAATGAGAGACTGGCGCCCTGTATTTATAGTATTCCTGAAAGACTTTCCTGGGCCGACTTCTCCTTCTGGGTACTAATTAATTCATATTAATTATCTTTCTTCAGTCGACATCTCTTCTAGGGTTACATTCATTTCTTTGCTTCCTTCCGGAATATTCTAATCTTGTCAAAGGTCACAATAGAGATTCATACCTCCCGAAGCTACCATAATATCAACACTCCCTCCTAGCTAGGGAGGTATAACTGATAATGGTCTTGAGCACAAACAGACCATTCACTGGTAGTATCACGAGCACCATCATTATTATCCAACTGGATAATCTCCATGACAACTGGTACAATATCAATTGATAGAACACAACTGTGTTTATCCATGGTAGTATGCAACTACTCAAACCATGACACATAGTCACAAACAGTGGAACATATCCACAACAGTAGCATATCTCTACTGTCTGGAGATAGGCAGTCTCCATAACAATCATCTGATATCAATCTGCACAGAAAATATTTTTAAAATAAATTGAATCATCTGGGCCAATCTTTCACTCACATCTGTGAGATCTTGAAAGAATATCTGCCCTCAGAGTAGAACATCAACGATGGGCTATCTACCTTATTCTTCTCAAACAAGGAAGAATGATTGTTCTGATTTCTTATACCATTCCTCACCCTAGGCCATTCCTCCGACACTAAACAAAGTGTAACCTGGAGAGAATGAATATGCCCTAAGGAATGCATGTCCCTGATTGTTGAGCTTGGACCATTCCCCACCCTGGGTCATTCCTCTGGCACTAAACAAAGTGCAATCCTGGAGAGAATGAATACACCCTAAGGCATGATTGTCTGAACCATTTCCTCTGTTAACCACAACAGGAAAAGATTGTCATGTACCAACCTCCAAAACGGACCATTCCTCATGTTAACCACAATGAGAAATCGTTGTCCAGCGAGGCGGGCTAGTCTTCTTGAGTAACCCTCAAGAAGAGAGACTGCCCTAGACCACTCCCCATGCTAACCACAATGGGAATTCATTGTCTATGGTACATCAACAATCAAGACCATTTTCCGAACTAGAAAATGTATGTTCGTCGAAAATCTCAATCCACTTTCCAAACAGGAAAGAATCTGCCCAAGCTGGACTATTTTTCAATCTTGAAAATGAATGTTCTCAATAATATGTCAGTGCTCCCTCCCAACCTGGAGAGTCATTCTTCCCTTTCAACTAAGGGAGTTAT